>JACCIB010000184.1:0-235000 GCA_018906965.1 Philotrypesis tridentata | reverse complement strand
TGTACGAGTAATATGGAAAGGATACGCATAGTGATATACGTATAATATAGGAATCGAATTAAATTTGGCCTAAACTGGCTGATATATTGATATACACATGTGTACGAGTAATACGGAAAGGATATGCTTGGTGATATACATATTATACATTAATTGAATTAAATATGGCCTAAATTGGCTTACATATTGACATACACATGTGTACGAGTAATATGGAAAGGATACGCATAGTGATATACATATTATATAGGAATCGAATTGAATTTCGTCTAATTTGGCTGAAATATTGATAAAAACACGTATACGAGTAATACGGAAACGATATGCTTGGTGATATACATACCCCCCCCCAAACAAACCTTTTCAAGGTAAAAGGCTGGCAAGTATAAGGGTGTTTCTTCCTGTAAAAATTAAAAATTAATTTTACAACTCTTGATAATCTGAATGTAACAAAAATTTGAACTCTTGATAACACTTATGCAGAAAAAACCAAACTCTCATTAGCACTCATACTGAAAAAAAAAATTCTAAGAGCTTACTCTAAAATTAAACTTTAATTTTCAAACTTCGACAACTCTAATGTGGCCGAAATTATGTGCTTTATCCTATACAGTTATTAAATTAAGTAAATTAAAGATCTTGATAACACTTATTTAGACAAAATACTAGCAGCTTCACTGCATGCTGTTAAGAGGTGTTGATAATAAAGTCATCAGATCAATAAATGATATATCTTCTTTCCCCTTGTGAATAAGTGATTGAAACACAAACACTGGAAGAATATATGATGTTTATAGATCAAGTTTGAAGACAAATAATTATGTTAGGACGCATGTCTTCGAACCTCGTAAATGAGTTAATCACCAGCACTCAAATCATGATGCTTATACCTTAAGCTAAATAATCCGAAACTCTCATGGATGAAAATATGAACGTGTAATACCATCTTCGCATTATCGTCTCCTTCGATTTCATCTATACCTTCGATTTTATAAAAATTCCCATTTTAATTTTAAGAAAAGAAAGTTATGATATCAATAAATAAATTGGCAAGTTTGTTGTTATAAAAAGTAATCGTTTTGAAATAAATAAATAACCGTTCAAATTGAGGAAGGATTATAAATATGTATGTATTCATATAAACACTCGACCAAAGCATGTGAAACGTAGATAGCCTGAACGGCAAATGGGGCGTTGCGTGCCCGGTCCCAAACATTCGCATAACATGGAGCCATTTCGGGATTATTCCAAGTTTCAATTGTTACCGATTGTACATGTGATAAAATCGTATTATGTTCTTATATGATATATTATCACACGATAAATGTGCTCATAATGTGTCATAATATCATGTGTTTGTCCAAATTTATCACGTAATATAACGGAATTGTCTCGCATCATAAAAAATCATAATTTTTAAACTAATTAATGTCTATTATTTCCTTTACCTGTTGTTATTTATGGAAGCAACAAGCGAATGTACAATCTACTCTAGTTAGTAATTGGGAAAATAAGTTACTATTTCCTTATTGCATTAAATCTACAGCATATATGTCAAGGACGATCATCTACAATGAAATATGAGATTTAAATATTCTGTTCGTATAAAAAATCGATCCCAGATTTTTTTTAATAAAACAGGAACAAATTCTAGCATGTAGAACGCAATTTTTTTATGGAAAAACTTGCCGTCCCGTCCTATCATAGAAAATGATGGATGTGGTCATCAAATTATATCTCTCTCAAATAACTGATACTTCATTTAGAATGTGTTTCCTACAATTTTTCATCAATATTTGAAGAATCGAAATATAATTTTCTAATAATTCTAACGTCAAAATTTCATTATTTGTATGTATTTTATCACAAAATTAAGTTACTATTTTCAAAAGATAACAGGAAGTTGATAAAAAATAATTTAAACTATTATAGTGTATTGAAAAATGGTATAAAGTCAATTTCTATTAGTGAAGCTAGAAATAATAAATTAATATTTATGCTGCTTATAGATTATTTTTAAATTTAAATGTATACTTAACTAAAAAATAGAATCTGCTATCATTTGAGGCCATTGTTTTCACAGTTTAACATAAATATTTTGTGTAGTAGCGATTATAGGATAATAGGAAGATAAGTTAATTATAATTAAATATTTTGTCATCTAGTTGATTACACTGATATTTTGTAATTCATCGATTATCTGTGATAGGATGGGACGGCAAGTTTTTCCATAAAAAAATTGCGTTCTACATGCTAGAATTTGTTCCTGTTTTATTAAAAAAAATCTGGGATCGATTTTTTATATGAACAGAATATTTAAATCTCATATTTCATTGTAGATGATCGTCCTTGACATATATGCTATAGATTTAATGCAATAAGGAAATAGTAACTTATTTTCCCAATTACTAACTAGAGTAGATTGTACATTCGCTTGTTGCTTCCATAAATAACAACAGGTAAAGGAAATAATAGACATTAATTAGTTTAAAAATTATGATTTTTTATGATGCGAGACAATTCCGTTATATTACGTGATAAATTTGGACAAACACATGATATTATGACACATTATGAGCACATTTATCGTGTGATAATATATCATATAAGAACATAATACGATTTTATCACATGTACAATCGGTAACAATTGAAACTTGGAATAATCCCGAAATGGCTCCATGTTATGCGAATGTTTGGGACCGGGCACGCAACGCCCCATTTGCCGTTCAGGCTATCTACGTTTCACATGCTTTGATCGAGTGTTTATATGAATACATACATATTTATAATCCTTCCTCAATTTGAACGGTTATTTATTTATTTCAAAACGATTACTTTTTATAACAACAAACTTGCCAATTTATTTATTGATATCATAACTTTCTTTTCTTAAAATTAAAATGGGAATTTTTATAAAATCGAAGGTATAGATGAAATAGAAGGAGACGATAATGCGAAGATGGTATTACACGTTCATATTTTCATCCATGAGAGTTTCGGATTATTTAGCTTAAGGTATAAGCATCATGATTTGAGTGCTGGTGATTAACTCATTTACGAGGTTCGAAGACATGCGTCCTAACATAATTATTTGTCTTCAAACTTGATCTATAAACATCATATATTCTTCCAGTGTTTGTGTTTCAATCACTTATTCACAAGGGGAAAGAAGATATATCATTTATTGATCTGATGACTTTATTATCAACACCTCTTAACAGCATGCAGTGAAGCTGCTAGTATTTTGTCTAAATAAGTGTTATCAAGATCTTTAATTTACTTAATTTAATAACTGTATAGGATAAAGCACATAATTTCGGCCACATTAGAGTTGTCGAAGTTTGAAAATTAAAGTTTAATTTTAGAGTAAGCTCTTAGAATTTTTTTTTTCAGTATGAGTGTTAATGAGAGTTTGGTTTTGTCTGCATAAGTGTGATCAAGAGTTCAAATTTTTGTTACATTCAGATTATCAAGAGTTGTAAAATTAATTTTTAATTTTTACAGGAAGAAACAACCTTTTAGTTGCCAGCCTTTTACCTTGAAAAGGTTTGTTTGGGGGGGGGAGGGGGCAGATTTCACTACTTTTAAAAGGTATATAATATTAGAATTTTTGTTACATTAAGGTTATCAAGAGTTGTAATAACTTTAAATTTTATATGAAGAATATATATATACATATATATATTTATATATATATATGTGTGTGTAAAAAAATTTGAAATTTATAAAATTTTTGAAAAATATACAGAGAATCACCATACATATCTATATATATATATATGTGTGTGTGTGTGTGTGTGTGTGTGTGTATGTAGTGATTACATATATATATATACACACACATATGTATGGTGATTCTCTGTATAATTTTCAAAAAATTTTTATCTATCAAAAAATTATTGGAAATTGATCTAGAAAATGTCTTAGGTCTCATGAATTTTGTTAAATTTTTTTTATCATGAACTATAAGTTAAATTACAGAGGGTCAAAGTTCATAAACGGATTAAATTTATATTTTTTGTTTAAATTTCATTAATTTGTAGTTCCTCCAGAAAGCGCTTTTGAATATAGCATACATATAAGATTTTTTTAATTACCTAAAAATTTCAATAAAAATACGTGTAATGTCATATGTTATGTGTAATAAAATGTATGTATGTTATGTACATATAAATAACTTAAATAATTATTGTATTTTGGAGAGATATACAAAATTAATCCATGAAAATGATTTTCCATTGCCGTACAAAATCTGGATTTTGATGGAGACAAACTCCGTCTCTGATGTTTCAAATTTTTCATTTCGACAATAAATTTTTCTTCGAGCAAAAGCTGATTTTGGGATGTGCTTCCCATCTATTTCTATGGAAAAAAGCATTTTTAAATAATAATTCATTTTATATTAGCTATTTTTATATTATACCATAATTTTTGTCTGATATACATTAAATAAGCGAGCATATATATTAGTATAGCAAGTTATCAAAGATTTAATTTGAAAATTATAATAATTTAATACAAAATATTACCAGTAATAATCGTACATTTATATGCTATGCACTTTCCATCTATTTCTACAGAAATAAATACATTTTTAAATAATTCATTAATTTTATAACAGCTAATTTTTATATTTCATAGTAAGCGCACAATTTTTTTCTGGTATACGTTAAATAGAGAAAACATATGTATTAGCATAACAGATTATCAAAGATTTTAATTAAAAAATTATGATTTCATGCAAAATATAACCAGTATGAACCGTATATTTATAAATGGATTTGATTTATAACGAGAAGCCAACTATAACATAACATAATAGGGCAATACATATATTACTTTAGAAGATTATGAAACATTTTAACAATTTTTATATCATTTTCTATCAGAAAAAGAATATATATTTATTTTATGAGTAATGCATATGTTACTCATTTTATTTTATTTAACTAACAAATCAAAGCCCTTCAATATATTCCAAAATAGTACTTACAGTGATAAATAACGCTTGTTCATTCAAGTCTGATGCTGTTTATATACTGTGTTTTAATGCTAATTTCACCTGTAACAAAAAGTATAATGTATTTTAAAACAAAGAATCAAGTTCTGTAATGGTAAAATTAATTTCATTAATGATAATTGAAATATACTTATCTGAGAGAGTGATATCCGTTAATAGCATATTTTGATCATCATGCCATCTTTTTATCCGTGCATTTTTGCACTTGGAACTTTTTATAGTTCTGGATTAAACACTATTTTGCACACACGTACTATGACTTTTACGGGATTTGAGCGCGTTTTAAATAACATAATTATTATGATAAACTTGGAGAACCCAGATGGAGGTTATCAGCTAGCAGAAACCAGCAGTAGACTAATACTTTATAGCTTCGTTATAGGGATCCCTATAACCCTATAATTTGGTACCAACCCACTTTTGTACTATAGTTATGTCTAGCCTGAACAGCGCTGTAGCTAGAACTATTTCAACATGGCGAAAATGGCCAAAACCGACGTACCAACCTCGAAAAAAATACCTACGAGCGCTCTACTACTAACTCGCGCCGCCGTGTCGGTGTGAGCTGGCTAACTACTACATAAGCAGGGCCGGTCGTGTACTCGTGTCGGTGTGAGATGGCCAACTACTACTAACACGCGCCGCCGTGTCCGTGTGAGCTGGCCAACTACTACATAGAAGCGCGGCCGTATCGGTGTGAGTGTCTGCTACTGTCAAATTTGCTAACTTAACTTGCAATTTGTAGTATGACATGCTGCAGTAGGTTACAAAATTGCTTTTCCTTCGCAATTAAAATAACCTATCAGCATCATAATTTTAAATAGTTTTTAATAAATTTTGTATTCCATTGCAAATAGTGCATAACCTCAAAAGATATAATTTGATGAAAAATTGTCTTATCACAGTCAAACTGCTTTTGCCTTTTACAATGATGAAAGCTGAATGTTTGTGCAAAATTTCCGCTTTCTATCTATTGTAGACAAGATTTGGCTCAGATATATGCTGTTCTTGTGGTGACCGAGTACCCAAGTTTAAGAAAAACATTCATGTTCCCAAACCCAATTTGATAAAAAATTGTCTTAGCAGAGTAAGACTGCTTTTGCTTTTTGCAATGATGAAAGCTGAATGTTTCTGCAAAGTTTTAGCTTTCTATCTATTGTAGAAAAGATTTGGCTCAGATATATGCTGTTTTTGTGGTGATCGAGTACCCAAGTTTGAGAAAAACATTCATGTTCTCAAACCCAATTTGATGAAAAATTGTCTTATCAGAGTCAAACTGCTTTTGCCTTTTGCAATGATGAAAGCTGAATGTTTCTGCAAAGTTTCAGCTTTCTATCTATTGTAGAAAAGATTTGGCTCAGATAAATGCTGTTCTTGTGGTGACCGAGTACCCAAGTTTGAGAAAAACATTCATATTCTCAAATACAATTTGATGAAAAATTGTCAACGGTTAATATTCACAGAGCTGAAACAATTTAGGTATAAGTAAATTATTGCATCAACATACAATTAGACTTTAAACAATGTATTTTTACATTTGGAATTAAAATTTAAGGCAACGGAGAACCACTTCAATCAAGAACTATCATTCGCTTGTTACTTTGGTACAAAAGGGATCCTGCGTTGACTTATATTTCAATTGCTAAATTTTCAAGTTTCTCGGTACGCACATTTTATTTATATCTATCTATTGTAAAGTATCGAAAGGGGTAAAAATAAAATCATAATGGCTTTTACCCTTTTACTCTTCGGATTACGAGGTCAGAAGCGTAAAAAATAGAAATTTCGCAAAATCAATCGAACGCAAATGCTCAATCGCTGCGTGAATGAAAAAAAATCTTAATTTTCAAGCTTCTCGGTACGCAAATTTTATTTATATCTATCTATTGTACTAGTATTAAAAGGAGTAAATTTAAAAACACAAATGCTTTTACCCTTTTACTGTTCAGATTACGCGGTAAGCAGAGTAAAAATAAAAATTTTGAGTGACAAATCGAACATAAATGCTCAATCGTTACGCAAATGAAAAAAAAGTCTAAATTTTCAAGTTTCTCGGGACGCAGATTTTATCTATATCTATCTATTGTACAGTTTTAAAAGACGTAAAATTTAGAACACAAATGCTTTTACCCTTTTACTCTTCCGATTACGAGGGAAGCAGAGTAAAAATAAAAATTTCGAGAGATTAATCAAACGTAAATGCTCAATCGTTACATGAATGAAAAAAAACCTAAATTTTCAAGTTTCTCGGTACACAGATTTTATTTACATCTATGTATTGTACAGTATTAAAAGACGTAAAATTTTAAACATAAATGCTTTCACCCATTTACTCTTCTGATTACGAGATCAGCAGAGTAAAAATACAAATTTTGAGAGATAAGTCGAACATAAATGATCAATCGTTACGTGTGAATGAAAAAAAATCTAAATTTTCAAGTTTCTCGGTTCGCAGATTTTATTTATATCTATCTGTTGTACATTATTAAATGACGTAAAAATTAAAACTCAAATGCTTTAACCCTTTTACTCTTCGGATTACGAGGTCAGAAGCGTAAAAAATAAAAATTTCGCAAAATCAATCGAACGCAAATGCTCAATCGCTGCGTGAATGAAAAAAAATCTAAATTTTCAAGTTTCTCGGGTACGCAGATTTTATGTAACTTTATCTATTATACAGTATTCAAAGGGGTGAGTTTAAAAACATAAATGCATTAACCCTACTACTCTTTGGATTACGAGATCAGATATTTAAAAATTAAAAATTTTAAGTGGCAAATCGGACGCAAATGCTCAATCGTTGCCTGAATAAAAAAATCTTAATTTTTAAGCTTCTCGCTCCGCAGATTTTATTTACATCCATATATTTACAGTATCAAAAGGGGTGAAATTAAAAACAAATGCTTATACCCTTTTACTCTTCGGATTTCGAGGTTAGTAGCGTAAAAAATAAAAATTTTGATAGATTAATCGAACGTAAACGCTCATCGTTACGTGCGAATGAAAAAAAAAACTTAATTTTCATGTTTCTCGGTACGCAGATTTTATTTAAAGCTATCTATTGTACAGTATTAAAAGGCGTAAAATTAAAAACACAAATGCTTTTACACTTTTACTCTTTGAATTACGAGATCAGCAGAATAAAAAATAAAAACGTGAGAGATTATAAATCTGACGTAACTGCTCAATCGTAACGTGAATGAAAAAATCTAAATTTTCAAGCGTCTCGCTCCGCAGATTTTATTTATATCCATCTATTGTACAGTATTAAAAGAGGTGAAATTAAAAACATATGCTTTTACCCTTTTACTCTTCGGATTACGAGGTTAGTAGCGTAAAAAATAAAAATTTCGATAGATTAATCGAACGTAAACGCTCATCGTTACGAGATCAGATATTTAAAAATTAAAAATTTTAAGTGGCAAATCGGACGCAAATGCTCATGTTTATAAATTCACCCTTTATTTTTATAAATTCACCCCTTTTAATACTGTATAATAGATAAAGTTACATAAAATCTGCGTACCCGAGAAACTTGAAAATTTAGATTTTTTTTCATTCGCACGTAACGATTGATCATTTATGTTCGACTTATCTCTCAAAATTTGTATTTTTACTCTGCTGATCTCGTAATCAGAAGAGTAAATGGGTGAAAGCATTTGTGTTTAAAATTTTACGTCTTTTAATACTGTACAATACATAGATGTAAATAAAATCTGCGTACCGAGAAACTTGAAAATTTAGGTTTTTTTTTCATTCATGTAACGATTGAGCATTTACGTTTGATTATATCTCTCGAAATTTTTATTTTTACTCTGCTGACCTCGTAATCGAAAGAGTAAAAGGGTAAAAGCATTTGTGTTCTAAATTTTACGTCTTTTAAAACTGTACAATAGATAGATATAAATAAAATCTGCGTCCCCAGAAACTTGAAAATTTAGATTTTTTTTTCATTTGCGTAACGATTGAGCATTTATGTTCGATTTGTCACTCAAACTTTTCATTTTTTCTCTGCTTACCGCGTAATCTGAACAGTAAAAGGGTAAAAGCATTTGTGTTTTTAACTTTACTCCTTTTAATACTAGTACAATAGATAGATATAAATAAAATTTGCGTACCGAGAAGCTTGAAAATTAAGATTTTTTTTCATTCACGCAGCGATTGAGCATTTGCGTTCGATTGATTTTGCGAAATTTTTATTTTTTACGCTTCTGACCTCGTAATCCGAAGAGTAAAAGGGTAAAAGCAATTATGATTTTATTTTTACCCCTTTCAATACTTTACAATAGATAGATATAAATAAAATGTGCGTACCGAGAAACTTGAAAATTTAGACTTTTTTTCCTTCACGTAACGATTGAGCATTTACGTTCGATTTATCTCAACTCTCTTGTAAGGTTAAATCATTAACGTTATAGAGATTCGGAAGAAAAAGATTTTTATGATTGTTAGGTGAAATTTCAGTGAAGGGGAGTGAATTTAACTCCATCTTAAACCAACATTTTTTGTACATGTAATTCAAAATGTGGACAGCAAGATATCTTAAAATTTTATGTAAAGTTTGTGAAAAATTTATTAATTTAAATTAATCGCAGTATCACTTTGATTAATAACTATTATTTGGTTGTTTCTGTCATCAAAAGTACGTCAAGGATTTATTCTGGTATAAAAACATGAAGCCATGTCTTAATTATCCACAAAAGTGCAAAGTGTTAACTTACTTTTGATGAAAGTTACAAGCGAATAACAGTTTTTGATAAACTGTGCTCCTGCCTTGACTTACATTTCATTTGCAATTGAAATATAAGTCAATGCAGGATCCCTTTTGTACCAAAGTAACAAGCGAATGATAGTTCCTGATTGAAGTGGTTCTCCGTTGCCTTAAATTTTAATTCCAAATGTAAAAATACATTGTTTAAAGTCTAATTGTATGTTGATGCAATAATTTACTTATACCTAAATTGTTTCAGCTCTGTGAATATTAACCGGTGACAATTTTTCATCAAATTGTGTTTGAGAATATGAATGTTTTTCTCAAACTTGGGTACTCGGTCACCACAAGAACAGCATTTATCTGAGCCAAATCTTTTCTACAATAGATAGAAGGCTGAAACTTTGCAGAAACATTCAGCTTTTATCACTGCAAAAGGCAAAAGAAGTTTGACTCTGATAAGACAATTTTTCATCAAATTGGGTTTGAGAACATGAATGTTTTTCTCAAACTTGGGTACTCGATCACCACAAGAACAGCATATATGTGAGCCAAATCTTTTCTACAATAGATAGAAAGCTGAAACTTTGCAGAAACATTCAGCTCTCATCATTGCAAAAGGCAAAAGCAGTTTACCTCTGATAAGACAGTTTTTTATCAAATTGGGTTTGAGAACATGAATGTTTTTCTCAAACTTGGGTACTCGGTCACCACAAGAACAGCATATATCTGAGCCTGTTCGCGTTGGTTGTACATAAGTGTATATATATATATATGTATATGTATGAATGTGTATACAAGGAGATGTAAGAGAGAGAGAGAGAGAGAGAGAGAGAGAGAGAGAGAGAGAGAGAGAGAGAGAAAGCGAAGGTTTTCTGTAGTACTCGTAGCGTCTCGGCTCACAGCCGAGTATTTTCAGGAAAGCGCACGTGTGGGCCTGCTGCGGTCCAACGGCGGGCGGCTCGGCGACAGCCGAAGAAAGCTTGCATTGTTTTCGGGATTTGAAGCTGTTCGAAACGGCAGTTTTCGACAGTTGGATTTTAGTCGTGCTCCTGTCAACATCGGCATTCCTATACTTCCAGCTTCTTCCTGCTTTATTCTCTAATTCAAAGACATTGCGCTTCTTTACGATTATTTGTATCAGTGTGTGATTTGTGTGTGAAAAACTGTAGATGTGCGTGCCTTGCGAACGAGACACACTAGGCTGTCTGCGTTGAGCAATCCTGCTCTGAACGATCCGAATTGCGACTTCCTTGCAAGCTGTCCGTGGCGACTGACGGTGCAAGGGCTGTACCCGTTTCCGAAAGGTCGGAGCACCGTATAGCGCTGTGTATTTGGACGTTTTCCATCAGCAACCAACATCCGACAGAGCGGACTGTTTCGGTTGCTAGCGTGCGCACACCGTATTAATTTCTATGCGTAAGTCGAGGCTGATCCTCACACAGTATTCTATAAGAGAGCTCTCTATAGGTTATTACTAAGTTAATCAATAGCTTATGGTCACTTAAAGTCACTTTACCATTACTTTTACTGTACAATTCAAATTTCTTACCATTTATTATTGAATAAATTTAGATAAATAATACCTTGACTTGGCTTTTCCCCAATTCCGTGGGGTTTTTATGCCGACTCAGGGTATTTCTCTTTTTTCTTTTACCGCGAAATTGCTGTGTTTTTATTGAACTTTACCCTATTGCTCACTCCGTCCCGAATTCTTCCTTTCATTTAATATTAGCTTATAGTGTAAATTTCAGAGCCAAATCTTTTCTACAATAGATAGAAAGCTGAAATTTTGCACAAACATTCAGCTTTCATCATTGTAAAAGGCAAAAGCAGTTTGACTGTGATAAGACAATTTTTCATCAAATTATATCTTTTGAGGTTATGCACTATTTGCAATGGAATACAAAATTTATTAAAAACTATTTAAAATTATGATGCTGATAGGTTATTTTAATTGCCATGAAAAAGCAATTTTGTAACCTACTGCAGCATGTCATACTACAAATTGCAAGTTAAGCTAGCAAATTTGACAGTAGCAGACACTCACACCGATATGGCCGCGCTTCTATGTAGTAGTTGGCCAGCTCACACCGACACGGCGGCGCGTGTTAGTAGTAGTTGGCCATCTCACACCGACACGGCCGGCCCTGCTTATGTAGTAGTTGGCCAGCTCGCACCGACACGGCGGCGCGAGTTAGTAGTAGAGCGCTCGTAGGTATTTTTTTTGAGGTTGGTACGTCGTTTTTGGCCATTTTCGCCATGTTGAAATAGTTCTAGCTACAGCGCTGAGCCTGAAGTATAATTATTCTACTGTTGGTTTCTGCTAGTTTATAACCTCGGCGTGGATACTCCAAATTTATCATAAATTATATTATTTTAAACGCGCTAAAAACCCCTAAAACTCGTACTAAAAGTGTGCAATAGTGTTTAATATAGAACCTGCAAAAGTTTCATGTACAATAATGCACTTATAAAAAAGATGGCATGAGGTTCAAAATATACTATCAACGGATCTCACTGTCAGATAAGTATATTTTAATTACCTTTAAATAAATTAACTTTACGATAATAGAACATGATTCTTTGTTGTAAAATAAATTATTCTTTCTCTGTTACAGGTGATCCGATCAACTTAGTGTAAAAAATAATGTATAAACTGCAGACATTATTGAATCAGCCTTATTTATCACTGTAAGTAATTGATACGCTTATGAAAGAACCTGTGAATGTTCCAGAATGTCAGAGGCCTTGGTTTCTCTAAAAGTTACTACTTTCTGTAAAAGAAAAAAATACAGCTACGGAAAAAAACTTGCATCTTCCGATAAGAATTTACAACATTATTTTCACATCTAATGAATGTATCTTGGCTTTTCTGACCTACTCTGCTTTGTTCGCTAGATCCCATAGAATATTCTCATCTACTTTTTTTACCGTCAATCTTTCCTAAAAATTTTTTAATTTGTTCTAAAGTCTAATTTCCGTACATTTATGCATTTATTAGAGAGAGATGGAAAGATAGTCCCTTCTGCTAGAGCTGAATTTCTCTGTTAAAAAATGCTTTTTAAAATTGATTATAAATAAAACTAAATAATAATGAATAATGAGTATGGATGTATCGATTATAATTAATGGTTTATTGACTTTTATATAAGTCAAATATCCTTGAAACTATTATATATTGAGTATATGGCATGCGTGGGCGCTTTTCAAAGTATAAAATCTTGTTTAGTTTATTTTAATTATTATAAATGTTAAAACTGATTACATGGGGATATTCTATAGGATTTTTATAATATAGCGCAACAAAATTTTGATGGATTATGCTAATATTTCACTGTTTTACCTAAATTTTTTGCTGCTCTAAACAAGTCATTTTTAATAAATGAGCTGTTATATTTATTTCTCACAGAGTAACCAAAGCCTCTGACATTCTGGAACTTTCACAGATTCTTTTATAATGAGTTAAACTATCTTTTCATATTTTTTAGATATTGATTATCAAACTGAAAACTTGATTTTAAGGCTTAAAAAAATCTATATAAAACCCATATGTATATATTTATGTGTGTGTATGAGTGTATATTATAAACATGAATTGTTACTAAACTATAAAATTCATTTTTAATTTTTAGAATTAACCATGCAAAACCAAATGGATATTAGTGAAAATGGTACATAAAAATTTTATTTTATAATGTATTTTGTTCTTAAGATTTGAAAACCAGACTAGTTTTCCTACGCCAACCCTAACAAAATGTTTTTTTAATTTAGCGCAAGTTGGTGCAGCCAATAATAACAACAACAATAACAATAACAACAACAACAACGACAATAACAATTTCAACAACAACAAGGGCAACAGAAATCAGGCTAATCATGGTACCATTTTACCAATATAATTTTTTAGTAATATAAATATATTTGAGAATTTAAAAAAAAAATACATAAAATACTTTATATAGGTAGAAGAGGTACGAGGGCTGGTAGGAACTTCAGGAGATACAGAAGGAGGCTGAATCCCTACCAGCAAAACCTGAAGAATTTAGCTGAATTCATAAATTTTATGGCCAGGTCCAATGTAGAAGAGACACGCTCGGACCTGGCCAAGCAAAGAACACAAGAAGTGTTTCACGGAGAAGATGCTCCAGAAGGAGAGGATCCTCCACAAGGAGTGAATCCACAGAATTAATGTATAACTTTTAAAAAATATACAGTATAAAATCTAAAAACTTGTGTATATTATTTATACTTGCAAGATACTTGCGCTTATGACAGCTATTCTTCTTGAAGTCCAAAGAACTTGATAATTTGTAATGACCAGATGGACTGCAAATTTTGTAGAAACTTTCTTCGATACTTCAGCGATGAAAATACAACACTTTCAACAAGCTTGTCACACGGATTCCTTTCAATATACGTATACAGCCTGAGAGTTGTAACCTCTCACGAAACAACAGAAAAAATTTAATAATATTGAATAGCTATGTCAACAACCGTAGAAACTTTCGTAGACACATTCTTAACACTACACTAACTTGTCACATCACAAGAAAATTCTTTTCTATAATCTCTTATGTATTTCCTATTAATAATGATCAAATCTTGAGGCGTAGGTAGCATAATCTTTGAATCAAAATAAGAACACGCTTACTCTGTACCAGTTATTATTCTAAACTTAATAATGAATTATACTTTTATAAAATACTTTTCACTTCACCATCTTGTCACAGGAATTCCTTTAGTATATAACCTGACAGTTGCGTAACCTCCCAATAGAAATAGGAAAACATTGACTGTAAATTCTGTAAAAACTTTCTTCGATACTTAAACGATGAAAATACAGCACTTTCACTAGTTTGTCACATGGAAAAATAGAAACTTTTTTGCATGAAAAATCATTAAATACTTTACACTTCACTAGCTTGTCACATTACAAGAAAATTTTTTCCTTGTATCCTGATAGTTGTATGCCTTCCAATCTAATAAAACCTGAAAAATTAAAGAGAACATTTTAACAAAGAATCAGTTCACAAATCCTTTATTTGTATTGTATATTTATATAAATCAAAATAAAACTATATACTTATCTAATTATGAACTATTAGTTTATGATTGCTTTTCGATTGTGTACAAAAGAATTTAACACTGTTTTAAAATATATATTTAGGTTAAATTTATATTACATTTAACACTGATTTATAATTATTAACAAACGCGCCCCTTGATAAAGTTGCTTGCTTATCAATCTATACCTTAGCACTGTGTTATTGTAATCGTCGTCTGCACCACATATCTGTACACAAGTATATATCTATAGCGCTGACGTCACACATGATGACGTATGGCGGAAAACAATTTATCAGGGAGAACAATTTTTTTGACGAGAATTCATGAGCCGGAACTTTCACTTCAGAATAACATTTAATAGAAGACATTTCACAAAATATGACCCTGATGTGATTTTATTACTTTCGTCTCAAGCTTTCGTTTGAGTAGTTATATGTGACAAATAATGCTGTCAAAGTGAAAAAAACCGTAAGTCAAGTTTCTAACAATGCCTATGAGATGTATAATAGGGTCTGGCTAGCGCCCGATGGCGGCGTGCGTACTGAACGTACCTTATACTTGCCATCGCGGCGCTACCGCGCCCCTTGATTTAATTAAATTTCTATATAATTCTCTTTTTCACCCAGCGTTTCTTTTTTCATATTACTCGTACACATGTGTACATGTAATATGGAAAGGATACGCATAGTGATATACATATTATATAGGAATCGAATTGTATTTGGTCTAAATTGGCTGATATATTGATATACACATGTGTATGAGTAATACGGAAAGGATATGCTTGGTGATATATATATTATACATTAATTGAATTGAATTTAGGTTTAGGCCAAATTTAATTCTATTCTTGTATAATATATATATCACCAAGCATATCCTTTCCGTATTACTCGTACACACGTTTATATCAATATATCAGCCAAATTAGACCAGAGTTAATTCGATTCCTATGTAATATGTATATCATTATGCGTATCCTTTCCATATTACTTGTACACTTGTGTACAAGTGTACAAGTAATATGGAATACACATGTGTACGAGTAATATGAAAAATATGCACATTACGAAGTATATCCTTTTCGTATCCTTTTCATATTACTCATACACATTACACATGTGTATGACAATATATAAGGCAGTTTAGGCTAAATTTAAGTCAATTCTTGTATAATATGTATATCACCAAGCGTATCTTTTTCATATTACTCGTACACAGGTGTACAAGTAATATGAAAAGGATACGCATATTCATATACATATTATATAGAAATCGAATTAAGGGAAGAAGGTACCCAAATTAGGTAGAAATGTATTTATACATATTTGTACACATATAGTATGTACATATAGTAAAAATATATACTTACATTGTGCATATATATATCTACACGCTTTTTTACTAATATTGGTTCAAAACTTTAAACTTCGCTTTGCGCTACAGATCTTATGGAAACGATCTGAAATTTTACATGTGTCTTCAGAACTATAATTCTAAAAGAGTGATAGATCGATATTTAAATTCTGTATGAGTATCATAGTTAAATAAATGAATTACCGATCGAAATACAATTTAATAGTACTGTTATTGTTATTTAACTATGATACTAATACAGAATTTAAATATCGCTCTATTACTTTTTTAGAATTATAGTTCTGAAGCCACATGTAAAATTTCAGATCATTTCCATAAGATCTGTTGCTCAATGCGAAGTTTAAAGTTTTGAAAGAATATTAGTAAAAAAAAATCTAGATAGATATATATATATATATATATATATATATATATATCCAGAATATAAGTATATATTTTTACTATTATAAATATATATAATAAACGTATATGTTAGAATTGTATATACATACATATATGTGTAGAAATATGTATAAATACATTTCTACCTAATTTGGGTACCTTCTTCCCTTAATTCGATTCCTATATAATATGTATATCACTATGCGTATCCTTTCCATATGACATGTACACATGTGTACGAGTAATATTAAACAAGATAATGTGAAAAAGAGAATTATATAGGAATTTAATTAAATATGTATATCACCAAGCGTATCTTTTTCATATTACTAGTACACATATGTACAAGTAATATGGAAAGTATACGCATAGTGATATACATATTATATAGGAATCGAATTAAATTTGGCCTAAATTGGCTGATATATTGATATACACATGTGTACGAGTAATAAAGAAAGGATATGCTTAGTGATATATATATTATACATAAATTGATTTATATTTGGCCTATATTGGCTTACATATTGACATACACATGTGTACGAGTAATATGAAAATATGGAAAGGATACGCATAGGGTACGCATAGTGATATACACATTATATAGGAATCGAATTAAATTTGGCCTAAATTGACTGATATATTGATATACACATGTGTACGAGTAATATGAAAAATATGCATATTACGAAGTATATACTTTTCGTATCCTTTTCATATTATTCATACACATGTGGATGTCAATATATATAAGGCAGTTTAGGCTAAATTTAATTCAATTCTTGTATAATATGTATATCACCAAGCGTATTTTTTTCATATTACTCGTACACATGTGTACATGTAATATGGAAAGGATACGAATAGTGATATACATATTATATAGGAATCGAATTAAGGGAAGAAGGTACCCAAATTAGGTAGAAATGTATTTATACATATTTGTGCACATATATCTATGTATATATATATAGTAAAAATATATACTTATATTGTGTGTATATAATATTATATATATATATATATATATATATATATATATATATACACACACACATATACACACACACACCCACACACACACACGTTTTTTACTAATACTGTTTCAAAACTTTAAACTTCGCTTTGCGCTACAGATCTTATGGAAACGATCTGAAATTTTACATGTGTCCTCAGAACTATAATTCTAAAAGGGTAATAGAGTGATATTGAATTTCTGTATGAGTATCATAGTTAAATAAATCAGTAACCGATCGAAATGCAATTTAATAGTACTGTTATTATTATATAACTATGACACTAATACAGACATTAAATATCGCTCTATTACTTTTTTAGAATTATAGTTCTGAAGCCACATGCAAAATTTCAGATCATTTCCATAAGATCTGTTGCGCAATGCGAAGTTTAAAGTTTTGAAACAATATTAGTAAAAAAACATCTTGATATACATACAATTGTCCACAATATAAGTATATATTTTTACTATTATAAATATATATAATAAAAGTATATGTTAGAATTGTATATACATACATATATGTGTACAAATATGTATAAATACATTTCTACCTAATTTGGGTACCTTCTTCCCTTAATTCGATTCCTATATAATATGTATATCACTATGCGTATCCTTTCCATACTACTTGTACACCTGTGTAAGAGTAATTGTGAAAAAGATACGCTTGGTGATATATATATTTAATTAAATTCCTATATAATTCTCTTTTCCGCTAAGTATATCTTTTTCATATTACTCGTATACAGGTGTACGAGTAATATGGAAAGGATACGCATAGTGATATACATATAATATAGGAATCGAATTAAATTTGGCCTAAACTGGCTGATATATTGATATACACATGTGTACGAGTAATACGGAAAGGATATGCTTGGTGATATACATATTATACATTAATTGAATTAAATATGGCCTAAATTGGCTTACATATTGACATACACATGTGTACGAGTAATATGGAAAGGATACGCATAGTGATATACATATTATATAGGAATCGAATTGAATTTCGTCTAATTTGGCTGAAATATTGATACAAACACGTGTACGAGTAATACGGAAACGATATGCTTGGTGATATACATATTTAATTAAATTCCTATATAATTCTCTTTTTCACCCAGCGTTTCTTTTTTCATATTACTCGTACACATGTGTACATGTAATATGGAAAGGATACGCATAGTGATATACATATTATACAGGAATCGAATTATATTTGGTCTAAATTGGCTGATATATTGATATACACATATGTATGAGTAATACGGAAAGGATATGCTTGGTGATATACAGGGTGTCCAAAAAGTATCGAAACACGCCTAAAAAGTTTTCAGAGAACATATTTTTGACCTGGGTCAAGGTCATTTCCGTAGTAACTTTTGACGGTCGATCTAATGGTGACCTTGGATTTGACCTTGGACCTTGCCATCAAGGTCATTTCAAAGTCACTATGATTTGTTTAAATGGGAACACCCTATTTTGACATCGACAAACGAAAGAGCGGAAAATTTTACGTTCAGATATGTATTAAGGTCCAAGGTCAAGGTCACCTGTGAAGGTGGTAGCAAGGTCAAATTGTATTTGCAGGGAATTCTTGCAGAATTAGCAGTCAGAAGAAAGGTAGATGACCTATGTTTAGCGTTACCCAGGAACAACGACGTGGACGTAATAGGATAATGTTCCCTTTGGGGTGCTTGATTAACGTGAGTCCCCTTGCCTCTCACGATGGGGTGCTTGTTTTACGTAAGTCCCCTTGCCTCTCACGATGGGGTGCTTGTTTTACGTGAGTCCCCTTGCCTCTCACTTTAAATATTTAGCGTAAATGCTCGAATTGTTCACCATTCACTTCTTGACAGTAAGCTAATCGATGGTAAAAAGCATTAACAACATTTTCTATCGCTTCAGGACTAATATTTGCTGATTCTAATTCAATCCTCTCTCGTAGCTCGACTAAATTTGTGGGCTTTGTTTTGTATACTCGATCTTTTAAATAGCCCCAGTAAAAATAATCAAGAGGTGTCAAATCAGGTGATCTGGCTGGCCATTCAATTGTGCCCCTTCGTCCTATCCACCGATTAACAAACACTGCATCTAAAAGATTGCGAACATCACGTGCATAATGAGCTGGTGCGCCGTCTTGTTGGAACCATGTGTTCATAAAGTTGTCTCCTGCTATTCTTCTTATCGCAGGCACGATTTGATTGCGTAGCATTTCTTCATAGTTTTCAGCATTTAAGTTGCCATCAATAAAAAACGGACCTACGATTCTGTTATTGAATATGCCTGCCCATACGTTTAATTTTTCTGGGTATTGTGATTTATCTTCTCGTGCCCAATGTGGGTTTGTTTCTGCCCAATATCTACAATTGTGTCTATTGCAGGTTCCGTCAAGTTGAAATGTCGCCTCATCTGAAAAAACAATATTTGATGGGAAGTTAGGATTTTGCACTATACGTGTCATCATGTCATCACAAAAGTCAACGCGACGATCAAAGTCATCTTCATTAAGTTTGTGAATCAGTGTGACTTTGAATGGATGAAAGTTAGCATATTTTAGTATGTTATGAACAGATGACTTACTTATATTGTGCTGTTGTGAAATTCTACGGGTGGAACTATGTGGATCCTCAATGAATGATAACAAAACATCCAGGGAAGTATCATCGTTTGTTGCTGACTTTGTTTTTCCTGATTTTGGCCTATCGTCGATTGTGCCGGTTTGTTCAAACTTTGTAACAAGGTTCCTTGCAGTTGAAATGACAATCCCAGTTCTATCAGCTCTAAAAGTCTCATTAAAAAGATTAATCACTGTGCGGTAAGGTTGCACTTCGGCACCCCAGCCTCTCATCATGAGAAGTGTAATCCTTTCTCTTTTCGTAAGATGTTGCATTTTCAATTAGGTATGAACAGATTTTATTGTTGATCAAACTATGAATACTTAAATATCAATTTAAAGAAATAGATTTTACAACCACTATACTTATTTAAGATTTCGAGGTAAACATTTGTAGTTTTAAAATAAGTGGGCAATATAATTTGCTTGGTAACTTATGTTTTTAAGGTGCTTTTTTTAGTGTGAGATCGCGATTTACCGAATGTAGCCATCTAGAGGTCTGGTTCAGTACTGCAACGTTGGCGTTAAGTTTTAAAACTTTTTGAACATTACCATAAAATATGTATGTTTCTGTTTATTCAAACGATTATGGGGTCGCTGAGAACTAATTAAGAGTTCACATTTAGATTGGGTATTATTAAAAACTTAATCAAGACTGGTTAACGCCCAAATAAACAATTTATTTAAATGTAACAAAAAATGAGTCTTAATTTGTTCAAGGGCTTTTCAGGGTCGCTAAGTACGGATTTTGAGTTGGTTTTTAGTTTAGCACTATAAAGGACTTCATGAGGCCCGGTTAAGGCTCAAATAAATAATTTTTTTCAATGCATCAAAAAAATAAGTTTTAATTTATTTAGGGGGGTTTTCGGAGTCGCGGAGTAGGAGTTTTGGATCGAATTTCAGTTTGGCACAATGAAGGACTTAATAAAGCCCGGTTAAGGTCAAAATACACAATTCATTTAAATGTAACAAAAAAAAGTTTTAGTTCATAAAGTGGGTTTTTAGGGCCTTTGACCTTGCTACGACCTTCACAGGTGACCTTGACCTTGGACCTTAATACATATCTGAACGTAAAATTTTCCGCTCTTTCGATTGCCGATGTCAAAATAGGGTGTTCCCATTTAAAAAAATCATAGTGACCTTGAAATGACATTGATGGCAAGGTCCACGGTCAAATCCAAGGTCACCATTAGATCGAGCGTCAAAAGTTACTACGGAAATGACCTTGACCCAGGTCAAAAATATGTTCTCTGAAAACTTTATAGGCGTGTTTCGATACTTTTTGGACACCCTGTATATACGTATTATACATTAATTGAATTGAATTTGGCCTAAATTGGCTTACATATTGACATACACATGTGTACGAGTAATTTGCATATTACCAAGTATATCCTTTTCGTATCCTTTTCATATTACTCGTACACATGTGTATGTCAATATATATATAAGCCAGTTTAGGCCAAATTTAATTCTATTCTTGTATAATATGTATATCACCAAGCATATCCTTTCCGTATTACTCGTACACACGTTTATATCAATATATCAGCCAAATTAGACCAGAGTTAATTCGATTCCTATGTAATACGTATATCATTATGCGTATCCTTTCCATATTATTTGTACACTTGTGTACAAGTGTACAAGTAATATGGAATACACATGTGTACGAGTAATATGAAAAATATGCACATTACGAAGTATATCCTTTTCGTATCCTTTTCATATTACTCATACACATTACACATGTGTATGACAATATATAAGGCAGTTTAGGCTAAATTTAAGTCAATTCTTGTATAATATGTATATCACCAAGCGTATCTTTTTCACATTACTCGTACACAGGTGTACAAGTAATATGAAAAGGATACGCATAGTCATATACATATTATATAGAAATCGATTTAAGGGAAGAAGGTACCCAAATTAGGTAGAAATGTATTTATACATATTTGTGCACATATATCTATGTATATATATATAGTAAAAATATATCAAGGGGCGCGGTAGCGCCTCGATGGCAAGTATAAGGTACGTCAGTACATACGCCGCCGTCGGGCGCTATAGCCAGACCCTATATACGTCTCATAGGCCCTGTTGGAGATGTGACATTCGGTTTTCTTCGCATTAAGAGCTTTGTTTCTCACTTATGAGCACTCAAATGAAAGCTTGGAATAAAACTAGCAAAATCACTTCAGGATCATATATTGTGAAATGGCTTCTATCAAAAGATATTATGAAATGAAGGTTCGGGGTCACGAATTCTTCAAAGCGAAAATTCTTCTCCCGTGGCGAAAAATGTTCTCCCCGGAAGTACGTCATAGTTCGTGACGTCAGCTCTACGTATACTATTGCTTGCATCTATACAGTTCATCAAGTGTGCAGAAGAGCAGACGATAGTGTATTCACATTTTTTGATTTTTCAATACAATAACACATATGCAGTGTTAAAGAAAAATAAGTATTGTACAAAATAAAGTACCAAAGTGATTTTATTTTCAACATAATATGTAATTTATAATGCTGGGTTTGATGAAATATTTAAAAACTGACAGATATAATTATGAAAAATTTTCACAAACAAGACTAATAGCCTCAAATTAGATAAGTATTTAGTTGTACTTTTTTTTTTAAATATACAATACATGAAAGATTCATGAACTGATTCTTTGTTAAAATATATCCTTTTATTTTTCAGCTTTTTTTACTATTAGATTATATAAAGAAATAACTATTCTGTGATGTGGCAGCTAGTAAAGTGTTAAGAATTCATCTTTCAAGAAACTTTACGTTGTTGAAGTGAATATGTAACTTTTTCTATCGTCTCCTGGGTTCGCCTTTCAAGCAAGTTTCTACATTCTTGAAGTGGATGTGTAATTTTTTCTATCGTCTCCAGGGAGGTAGACTCTCAGGCTATTCGTCGAAAAGGATCCTGATGAGAAGCTAGTGACAGTGTTGTATTTTCATCATCCAAGAATCAAAGAAAATTTATACAGAATTTCCAGTTTATATAATTTTCTTGTGATGTGACAAGTTGGTTAAGTGTTAGGATTATATTCAATCTTCCACGCAAGAAAGTTTCTACAATTGTGGAAGTGCTTATGAACAATTATTAAATGTTCCTATCGTCTCCTGGGAGATAGACTCTCAGGCTATACATCGAAAGGGATCCTTACAAATATCTAGTGTGTTTTATTGTCTTGGTTCAAAAATCGAAGAAAGTTTTAACATAGAGAATATTCAGTATAAGGAAAAAATTGTCTTGTATTGTGAGAAGCTAGTGAAGTGACAAGAATATGCATCGCTCATGCATGAAAGTTTCTAAGTTGTTTAAGTGTATATGAATAATTCATAACGTTTCCTATCGTCTCCTGGGAGGTAGAATCTCAGGCTATTCGTCAAAAGGGATCCTGATGAGAGGCTAGTGAAAGTGTTGTATTTTCATCGTCCAAGAATCAAAGAAAATTTATACAGAATTTCCTGTTTATATAATTTTCTTGTGATGTGACAAGTTGGTTGATTGTTACGATTATATTCAATCCTCCACGCAAGAAAGTTTCTACAATTGTGGAAATGCTTATGTTAACTTTTCCTATCGTCTCCTGGGAGATAGACTCTGAGGCTGTACGTCGAAAAGAATTCTTATGAATAGATAGTAAAAGTGTTTTATTTTCTTGGTTCAGAGAATATTCAGTTTATATAAGGAAAAAATTGTCTTGTATTGTGAGAAGCTAGTGAAGTGTCAAGAATATGCATCGCTCATGCATGAAAGTTTCTAAGTTGTTTAAGTGTATATGAATAATTCATAACTTTTCCTATCGTCTCCTGGGAGGTAGACTCTCAGGCTATTCGTGGAAAGGGATCCTGATGAGAAGCTAGTGAAAGTGTTGTATTTTTATGGTTCAAGAATCAAAGAAAATTTATACAGAATTTCCTGTTTATATAATTTTCTTGTGATGTGACAAGTTGGTTGAGTGTTACGATTATATTCAATCTTCCACGCAAGAAAGTTTCTACAATTGTGGAAGTGCTTATGTTAACTTTTCCTATCGTCTCCTGGGAGATAGACTCTGAGGCTGTACGTCAAAAAGAATTCTTATGAATAGATAGTAAAAGTGTTTTATTTTCTTGGTTCAGAGAATATTCAGTTTATAAAAGGAAAAAATTATTTTCTATTGTGAGAAGCTAGTGAAGTATCAAGAATATGCATCGCTCATGCATGAAAGTTTCTAAGTTGTTTAAATATATATGAATAGTTTATAACTTTTCCTATCGTCTCCTGGGAGGTAGACTTTCAGGCTGTTCGTCGAAAGGGATTCTTATGAATAGCTAGAGAAAGTGTTTTATTTTGTTTTTCAATTACCGTCAATATTTCCTAAAAATTTTTTAAATTGTTCCAAAGTCTAATTTTGGTACATTTATGCATTTATTAGAGAGAGATGGAAAGATAGTTCCTTCTGCTAGAGCTTAATTTGCTCTGTCTTCAAAAATATTTTTTAAAATTTATTTTTAAATGAAACTAAATAAAAATGATTAATGAGCATGGATGTATTGATTATAATTAATGGTTTATTGACTTTTATATAAGTCAAATATCCTTGAAACTATTACATATGGAGTATATGGCACCCGGGTGCGCTTTTCAAAGTATAAAATCTGGATTAGTTTATTTTAATTATTGTAAATGTTAAAACTGAATGTATACGGATATTCTATAGTATTTTTATAATGTCGTGCAACAAAATTTCTCTGGATTACGCTAATATTTCACTGTTTTACCTACATTTTTTTAACAAGTCATTTTTAATAAACTTGTGCTTTTTAATAAATGAGCTGTTATATTTATTTCTCACAGAGAAACCAAGACCTGTGATATTCTGGGACTTTCACAGGTTCTTTTACAATGAGTTAAGCTAACTTTTCAAATGTTTTTGTCTTCGATATTGATGATCGATCAAGTTGAACACTTGTTTTTAAGGCTTAAAAGGTTTATACGTAGAATCACTCAGAAGCATTTTGGTCACTCTGAAAATTAAAAATAACTAAGTTTTCGTTAAACATACCAATCAGAGGGATATCATGAGAAATTTGAAGTTTACCATATAGACCAATTTCAAAATAATCATCATATAAGGCATTCAAAATCGAAGAGCTAAAAATTGGTCTAGACGATTAACTTTAAATTTCATATGCTATCCCTCTGATTGATTTGCTCAATTCAAAAATAGTTATTTTTAATTTTCAGAATGCCAGAGTTCAGGCAGTTTCCAGAATGTGGGTTGAGCGTCTCTTTTCCTAAAAGGTAAAAAGATCATACAAGTTTTCAAGTCCACTACTTAGAGGGATAGTATAAGAATTTTGAAGATGGTATAGTTTAGCAGTATTGAGATAATCAGAGATTAGAAATTTCAAAATTCAATAATTCAAAACTGCTGAGCCGTACCAACTGGAAAATTTTTAGATTATCCCTCTAAGTGACTGGCTTGACAATTTATATTATCTATATACATTCAACAGATCATAACGGAATGGAATTTTTTTGCCATGCCTGGTTAGGTCACTCTAGTGCATATATTGTAGTTCATAAATAAACACTACGTTAGTAGCTGATTGCTTTAAATACATCTTACCTTAAAAGCTATAAATTTAGAATATATTTAATAAACTATAACTTGTTTGCTAAATGACTCAATTCAATTTAGAATAGAACTCAATAGAACTCAATAGAACTCAATTTAGAATATATTTAATAAACTATAACTTGTTTGCTAAATGACACTATTCAATATTGACACTAAATTTATGATGTCAACCGTGTAAGTATTTATGTGAAAGTCATACAGGGGATACCACAACTTTACTGACACTATTTTTTACAGGTTTTCATAAAGTTTGAATTCTATTACAGTTTTCTAAACGTTTACCGAATTAGGTGGGTTGCATTAAAAATGATAATACATCTATCATAAATAATCATAGGGATATTGGAAATTAACTTACATATACTTCTTTTTATTCTAAATATTATTTTCATTATTCCATAATATAGATTGAACAATTGTAAAGGATACGATATAAACTTGTATAAATATTAAAATGATATATCACTCATGGTCTGCATGACAATAGTATACGTAACGTACAAATGCTTTCGAGAAAGCAGTTATCAGTTAATTAATTAGCAATAATTTTAGACGTACAGATTTCTTTGATGTATATTTGCGAAACAAATCATTATGGAACTTAACATAAAATTTAGTGTCAATAAAGGAAAAAAACGCGCTATTCTATTTACCTGGAGGGTGGTGTGGAAAAGATAGATTTCTTGGTAAATAATAATGATCTAAAAAAACTATTTACTCTACAGATAGTGTCTAAAAAATAATTATTATTATTATTATTACAATAATCCATGAGCAAATGTACATTAATATTTTAAATTTATTACTTATTTAGTTGATGTTAACTATTCTTTGTAATTTACATATTATATACCTTTTAAAAGTAGTGAAATCTCTCCCCCCCCCCCCAAACAAACCTTTTCAAGGTAAAAGCCTGGCAAGTATAAGGTCGTTTCTTCATGTAAAAATTAAAGATTAATTTTACAACTCTTGATAACCTTAATGTAAAAAAAACTCTTAATAACACTTATGCAGACAAAACCAAACTTTTATTAACATTCATACAGACAAAATAAAAATTCTTAGATCTTACTCTAAAATTCAACTTTAATTTTCAAACTTCGACAACTCTTATGTAGTCGAAATTATAAATGCTGTATTCTATACAGTTATTTAATTATGGAAATTAAAGATCTTGATAACACTTATATAGACAAAATACTAGTAGCTTTACTGCATACTCTTAAGACGTGTTGATATTATAATCGTCAGATCAACAAATAATATATCTTCTTTCTTCTTGTGAAGAAGTGATCGAACACAAATACTGGAAGAATATGTGATACTTATAGATCAAGTTGGAAAACAAATAATTATGTTAGGATGAATGTCTTCTTTTACCTCTGCAATGAGTTAATCACAATCACTCAAATCATGATGCTTATACATTAAGCTAAAAAATCCGAAACTCTCATGTATGAAAATATGAACGTGTAACCATCTTCGCGTTAAGGGTCTGTTGGACAGATTACCATTTCTTTAGTGTCACTTCTCCTTCGATTATCTATACCTTCGATTTGACATAAATTCTCATTTTCATTTTAAGAAAAGAAAGTTATGATATCAAAAACAAATTGGCAAGTTTTTTGCTATAAAAAATAATTGTTTTCAAATAAATAAATAACCGATTAAATTGAGGAAGGATTATAAATATATATGTTCATATAAACACTCAATCCAATTGCAGCATGTGAAAAGGTGGATAGCCTGTGAAAAGGTACAGTCGGGTACAATTAAAACTTTGAATAATTGCGACTGCTGCCACGTTCTGTACATGTAATAGAATGGTATGATGTTCTTACATGACATTATCACATGACAAATGTGCCCATAATATGTAGTAATATCATGTTTGTCTAAAATTATTATGTAATTTAACAAGATTGTTTCGCATCATGAAAACTTTTTCATTTATTTATGGAAGCTGAGAGCGGATGTACAATCTACTCTACTTAGTAATTCAGTAAATGTATTGCTATCCTTATTTCATTCAAAATCTATGTCCAGGACGATTATATACACTTATATATGAGATTTAAATTCTGTTGATTAACATACATTTAAAAAAAACAGGAACAAATTCTATCATGTAGAACGCAATTTTTTGACGGAAAAACTTGCCGCCCCGTCCTATCATAGATAACGATGTATACCATCTTTAAATTATGCAAGGTTAACCAAATTAACTTGTTAATGAAACACCGTTAAAAAATCTCTGAATCGATTTTTCATTCTATATGTATTTATTACTGTCCTTGACGAATTGTTGAAGAATTCAAACTTAATCTTGCAATCATTCTAAGCTCATTTTTGGTTATTTGTATGTATGTTTTACAAACCTCTGTTAGTATTATCGGAAGATTGCAGGAAGTTGATTAAAAATAATTGTAACTATTATTACATATTGAAAAAATGTTATAAAATAAATTTCTATGACTCTAGTTGGAAAATAAATCAAGTTTAAAAGTTTTAAATTAATATTTATGTAGTTTACAGCTTTTAGTTTCAAATCTTTACTTAATTAAAATCTTTACTTAATTAAAAAATTCCATTGTTTTTTATTATTTGAGGCCATTGGTCTCACAGTTTAATATAATGATTTGAGTATTACGCATTATAGGATAATAGGACGATAAATTAACTATATTAAAAATTTTATGATATTGATAATTACACTGACATTTAGTGGTTCATCGATTATCTATGATAGGACGGGGCGGCAAGTTTTTCCGTCAAAAAATTGCGTTCTACATGATAGAATTTGTTCCTGTTTTTTTTAAATGTATGTAAATCAACAGAATTTAAATCTCATATATAATTGTATATAATCGTCCTGGACATAGATTTTGAATGAAATAAGGATAGCAATACATTTACTGAATTACTAAGTAGAGTAGATTGTACATCCGCTCTCAGCTTCCATAAATAAATGAAAAAGTTTTCATGATGCGAAACAATCTTGTTAAATTACATAGTAATTTTAGACAAACATGATATTACTAGATATTATGGGCACATTTGTCATGTGATAATGTCATGTAAGAACATCATACCATTCTATTACATGTACAGAACGTGGCAGCAGTCGCAATTATTCAAAGTTTTAATTGTACCCGACTGTACCTTTTCACAGGCTATCCACCTTTTCACATGCTGCAATTGGATTGAGTGTTTATATGAACACATATATTTATAATCCTTCCTCAATTTAATCGGTTATTTATTTATTTGAAAACAATTATTTTTTATAGCAAAAAACTTGCCAATTTATTTATTGATATCATAACTTTCTTTTCTTAAAATGAAAATGAGAATTTATGTCAAATCGAAGGTATAGATAATCGAAGGAGAAGTGAGTAGAGGAGCTATGCGGGTACGAGCCCATGCGGGTACGAGCCCACCTGAGGGGTAGGCGGGTACGAGCCCAGGCGGGTACGAGCCCAGGCGGGTACGAGCCCATGCGGCTACGAGCCCACCTGAGGGCTAGGCGGCTACGAACCCATGCGGCTACGAGCCCACCTGAGGGCTAGGCGGCTACGAACCCATGCGGCTACGAGCCCACCTGAGGGCTAGGCGGCTACGAACCCATGCGGCTACGAGCCCACCTGAGGACTAGGCGGCTACGAACCCATGCGGCTACGAGCCCACCTGAGGGCTAGGCGGCTACGAACCCATGCGGCTACGAGCCCACCTGAGGGCTAGGCGGCTACGAGCCCATGCGGCTCAGGCCGGTTCTGGCGCATCCCCCCTCCCCCATCTCTCTCTAGGCGGCTTCTAGCGCAAGCCGGTTCTGGCGCATCCCCCCCCCCCTCCCCCATCTCTCTTTAGGCCGGTTCTGGCGCATCCCCCCTCCCCCATCTCTCTCTAGGCGGCTTCTAGCGCAGGCCGGTTCTGGCGCATCCCCCCCTCCCCCATCTCTCTCTAGGCCGTTTCTAGCGCAGGCGGCTTCTAGCGCAGGAGAGTTCTAGCGCAGCCGGGTACGAGCGCAGGTCGGTACGAGCGCATCCCCCCATCCCTTTTCCTGTAGGCCGGTACGAGCCCATGCGGTTTCTAGCCCACCATGTATACGAGTCCACTATACACGAGGCATCTCGAGCCCGCTGTATATAGATATACACAACGGTGGCGGCACGAGTCCACTGAATATATACACAGCGGCACGAGCCCACCGTATATAGATATACAGTGCCGGTACGAGCCCACTGTATATAGATATACATACAGTGCCGGTACAAGCCCACTATGTATATAGATATACACAGCGCCGGCACGAGCCCACCGTATACATACACAGCGGTACGAGCCCACTGTATATAGATACACAGTAGCGGCGGCATGAGCCCACCGTGTATAGATATACACAGCGGCGGTGGCACAAGCCCACTGTATATAGATATACACAGCGACGGTGGCACGAGCACACCGTATATATACACAGCGGCGGCATACTGTCGATGTGCGCGCCTGTGTCATTACCGCGCGTCGCCATCTAGCGGTGACAGACCGATACAGCCCGCGTGAAGTAGAATACCATGTGTACGAAGACGCACGAGAGCGGGGATGCCGTGCGTAAGAGCATACATGCGCGCAAGAGTTGGGATGGAACGCTACGCTGCAGACCGATCATGCGAGCGCAGACTCCTCTCACGATACTATTTGAGGTTATATGCTTATGTACGCATGTGTATGAATATGTGTACGTTGTATATGTTTGTCTATATATGTGTATGTGAGGTTATGCGTATATATGATGTATAGTGTGTATATGATGTCGCCAGCTAGCGTTGTTACACCATACTTCGTCGGTATAATGCATATGACGCGAGAGTAGAGGTAAGCGCAATCTTAAAATATTTCGGCTGAATGTGTGGAGGGGATACATGTGAATTAAAAATAGCAACCACACTTAAAGTGAGGTTAAACAGTCATGGCATCTCTATCATTGGAAGCGGTCTTGGAACCTTACATACGTCTACTACGTACTCCGTCTCGAACAATAATGACTTCCTCGAGCGATGATACTTCTTATATACCGCTTTCCCCCACCACTCGAGCCGCCGCACCGCTACCGCGCAACCTCAGTGAACGCTCTCTGCGCATCTGTCTAGCCGCTACGTTACCCCACCACTCATACCCTACCGAGGACTAGTGCGCAACCTCAGTGAACGCTCTCTGCGCATCTGTCTAGCCGCTGCGTTACCCCACCACTCTTAGCCTACCGAGGACTAGTGCGCAACCTGAGTGGACGCTCTCTGCGCATCTGTCTAGCCGCTGCGTTACCCCACCACTCTTAGCCTACCGAGGACTAGTGCGCAACCTCAGTGGACGCTTTCTGCGCATCAGTCGAGCCGCCGCACTACCCCACCACTCTTAGCCTACCGAGGACTAGTGCGCAACCTCAGCGGACGCTTTCTGCGCATCTGTCGAGCTGCCGTGTTACCCTCACCACTCCCACAGCGTTGAAAACTATTGCGCAACTACAACGGCCTCTCTTTGCGCATCAGTCGAGCCTTCTGCATATATGTAAGAGTTTATGTATTGCATATAACTATACGGATGAGTTTAAATGTAATCAGATAGGCTATGCGGATGCACATAAGAGTACATACAAGTTATACATGTGCATATTACTTTATGTATACGTATATGAATGTATGCGTTTGATTCGAAAGACTCTTATTTAACTTTTTAGGAAAAAGATGCGCGTTTCATTGCAGGCTTCTTTTTGGGAAGGATGATAGCTCCATCCAACTGTGAGATACATCCATTACAATCATCTCTCCTTTGCTTCCTCTCTTTCAACTTATTCATATTCCATTGTATAAACATCTAATGGCATTTGCAACTCTTTCATATATTTTTGCATGAGCTGCACGTTGTGAAGAGCACAGTTGGCTCTATAAGCTCCGTTATGATACGGACAAGCTGTTACAACTCTTATTTGATTTAATGGTGGATATCCCATCTCGGCTATATCGTGAACGTTAAATTTAAACCATTCTAACCATTTTTTCTGAATGGAACCAATGACTTTAACGGAAGCTGCATTTTTCAGAGCTGTACGAAGTATATTTCCAATGTCGATATATTCTTTATCGCCAGACCGCCAAGATAGTCCGTGATAGTAGCGCTCAAGCCATGACTTTTCAGCTTTATACTTATCTGTGAGTCTACGCCAATGAAAAGGCGCTTTGAATAAATATACTTGAGGATCAGCACTCTGACTCAACGGAAGAAAAGCGAGCTCTTTGAGAATGAAGTCATTGCCTGGCTGCTTAAAGCCTTGCATATCAACCAAGTACTCCATCTCGAATGATGCTCGACTGTGCGGATGCAGCCTCCTTTATACCAGCATACCCACCACTTTCGAAACAAGTTCAGACAAGTTTTCTTACATCGCCATTGGTCGGATTATACTGAACTATACGATCATGTATAATCAAGCAGTAGGCGGATGTTCCAGCAGGAAAATTATGCTTCGATTCGAATTCTAAGCGAACATCGACTGAAGCAGTTTTCAGAGACTCATTCTGCTTTGAGCAATCAATCACTATAAGCGGAAGTTTCGAAATATATCTTTGCTTCTTCAGCAGAGGCTCTACGCTCTTGTCATAGTATGCGTTTTGAAAGTTTGCATACATATCGTAGAGAATAGCAAACTGATTGCGATCTATGTCTAGATTGAGATTACCGTAAGGGTAGTACTGAGAATTCAGGAACAGCTTGACATTGCTAATTCCGCAATGATCGAAATAGCTGGCATTCTCAGTCCTTGAACCCTTACGATTCGTTTGAAAGCCTAGAATGACAAAGCGCGGCTTTTCCAACTGATTGGATGTCTTGACAGTCCAAACATGGCGCGGCGTAGTAGGAAGTAGTGGGTATTCGTACAATTCCCAACTACGAAAACTCATATCAATCGATTTACTCTTCTGAATAAGTCCAAGCAGACGAATTTTATGTAAATTAGAGAGTACTACGTAGGGCATGAGCCATTCAACTTTTATCAATTCAATCTTGAAATCTTCATATTCTGCGGCAGCAGTTGCAGTCGCTTCTTTCGTAGCTGTCTGAATAACTGCATTTAAATCATTTCTCGATCTAGTGAGGATAAGTTCATGCTTGACATTAACGACTATCTTTCGATAGTCTTCGGCAAAGCCTAGAATCATGCTTAAAGGTATAGACAGGTCAAAGTAGCCTTGATTATTCACTAAATCATCTTTCTCCTCGACGTCGAGCCAACCGGCATTCTGTATGACTAAACTCTGACTAGGATTGATCGAAGGCCATCCTTTCATGAGCGTAGTTAATCCAACCTTTTTACATTTATCGACCTCGATAGCATTTATCTCGTATCGTATTTCCTCAAACATATGACCTATAGCATTATTCACTAATTTAGTATTTCGTACTTGAGCACCATCAGCTTTGATTAGTCTACCGCATACGTGTAACGAGCTGCGAGAAGGTAATAGACACAAGTCTTGATGTTGAACTGAGATACGTATTTCATCGCTGTTCTTGTACGATGAAGCAGTGTACGGCTGATGAGCATGAATCTCATAATTCGAGACTGAATCATCAAAACTCACTGGTGACTGTATACTTAGAATCTCTTCCATTTCTCTGAAGACAGCAGAGGAATATACACGTTATTTTCCACCAGGGCTTTTTACTCTTAGACCGAGTCCTTTTAAGAACTGTATATTTTGCCGTGTTAGCGTTCCGAAGGCTCGCTGACGACTTATGACTGGCTGACATTTTGGCTTGCTTTTATACCCTCTACCGGCGTAGACAATGCCCATTACGCTTGCTTCAGATGCAATCTAATTGTGATGACTTCACCACGAAAGTTTACTAGATTTCCGTCTTGATCGACTATACGCAGCTGTAAGTAATCGATTGTCCTCAGGGTGACGGGAAGATAAATAACTTGCGAGGGAACTTCGATGATCTTGTAGCCTGGAGGTACTGCGGGGAAGAACTCGTGTATCGTATGCACTCGCTGTCCGTTTATATAGGCGCCAGTAGTGATGCTACACTCAACTCTTAGAGCGTTTACTTTGAGAATGGAGACCGGCAAGTCAGAAATATGTATAATATTAGACTCGAGTACTCGCTGCGTAAAGCCTAGTAGTGAACCAATACAATCTAGCGGACGAAAGTCTATTGTCTCACTGCACTTTATTACACTGCGGAGAGTGTTGTTATTCGGTTTAAGTGAGATCGAAATGCCTTTGATGCTTAATGTATCGATAAGATGATTTTCAATGTCTTCAATCTCGCAGCTACCTGTTGGCAAGTAAACTATCTCTTGTCCTACGTAGAACTTGTTGTTACTTGTATCGATATTAGGAATCGAGTTGAATGTCAACAATTCGACTAATCCAAGAACGTAATTCTTGCTAGCGGAAAGTTCGATTGGGGGAAAGTATTGAGCTTCAAGTATGGAAGTCTTGGCGGAGAGAGTCAAAGTTAATGAATCATCCATGACAGTTGAAGCGATAATAACTCTAGAACTACTTTCGCTGCTCCTTATATAGTCTGCCAGCCAAAAACTGTAGGCAAAGATGACCGCAGTTGAATGTATCGTAGTCTTGATATCGTTCATAATTATACTTGACTTCATTGACGCCTAAGTAGAGCAACAGCTCTATCGGAGGTTGAAGATCTCCAAAGCTGTCAAAGTAGACGACATTGGAGCCTCGTTTACGATATGCAACCCAGTGCGTACCAGGTCCGCGTGCATCATCCAAGTTGACTATAGCTGATTCGTTATAATGCGGACCATTAGCAGGCAGCGAGTCTCGCATGAATACACCGCGAAAGTTTGAAATCTTCATAATCTTTGCATATTTTATCAAATCGAAATCCGTGAGCGCTCTCTCGGGTAATCTAACTTCGAGGATCTTTTTTTTTTAATCCTTTGCCAGGCTTCAAGTGAAGACCTAGTCCTTTCTTGTGAGGCTTCAAGAACAGTCCCTTACCGAGAGCAATCTCCTCCATCTTTTGATTATGTCTCCTGTTCTCTTCTAACTTCCTTTGAGCGGCTTTAGCATCATTGACAGCCTTGGCTATTCCAGCAGCACCTCCAGCGAGGGCGCCAGTTGCACTTAGACCGGCGAACAACGGTATGAGAAATGGTAGGAAACCGCCTACTTTTGCTGGAACTGGCAATATTCTAGGTACAACTATATTCTTCTTTCCACCGGCTTTCTCAACCATTTTTCGAGCGCCTTCCAAAGCTGAGAGAATGAGCTTATTCGCGCATTTTCCTGGAACGACTGATTGCGAAGCAGCCTTTACAACTTTCCGAAGCGTAGTTCGCGACTTCTTCACTCCCATTCCGAATCTTGACTTTAATTTCATAGCGTTTGTAACGGCAAAAGCAGCTGCTCTTTCTCCTATGTCCGAATCTGCTGCTTTAACTCTTCGCCAAGCTTTCTCAGCCAGAACTCTATCAGCAGCGTTTCTAGCTTGAATATTTTCGCGATTTTGCGAATAAGCTATATCGTGCTCTTTGCAAGCAACGTCAAGTGGATTAATTCCTGGATCACCTCGAGCGAGACGTTTAGCTAACTTAGTACCAGGACCACAGTACTGGTATCCCGGTAAGTGAAGTTCAATTGGTAGCTTATTGATGAGACGATTTACAATTCCACGACCTTTTTAAAATAGAAATTTTAGAAATTAGAAGCTGTGGGTATGTACTTTATAGGGAAAAAAATGAATGCTGTGAAACTATTATTGTTGCTGTAATCGCGATGTTAATTTTTTGTTCACTAACTTGCACACGCTGTCACGTCGCCAATTGTGGTCAAATTTCAATTTTAAAAAGTGTTTTGAAATGTTGACGTTTCGCACAATAAGATGCATTTATCCGTTTTTCGATAAAATGCATCTAAGTATGCTAAAATAGCCGTCGAAAATACGCAAAAACGGCCGGAGACGGCAGAGCGCGCGAGGAGTTTCGCACAATCTCGATTTACCTGTAGAGACACATATGTGCTTAATTAAAGTGCGCATTATTTGCTATCGAGTGGCATAGGTCGCCAGCTTCTTTTATTAATTTTTGAAAATAATCTCTGTTGCTTGGCCACGATGGCAAGTATAAGGTACGTTCAGTACGCACGCCGCCGTTGGGCGCTAGCCAGACCCTATTATACATCTCATAGGCATTGTTCGAAACTTGACTTACGGTTTTTTTCACTTTGACAGCATTATTTGTCACATAGAAATACTCAAACGAAAGCTTGAGATGAAATTAATAAAATCACATCATGTTGCATCAAGCAAGGATATTCTCTATTATATAAACTGAATAACTAAAATCCAACAAAATAAAACACTTTCACTAGCTATTCATAAGAATCCCTTTCGACGAACAGCCTGAGAGTCTACCTCCCAGGAGACGATAGGAAAAGTTATGAACTATTCATATAAACTTAAACAACTTAAAATCTTTCATGCATGAGCGATGCATATTCTTGACACATCACTAGCTTCTCACAATAGAAAATAATTTTTTCCTTATATAAACTGAATATTCTCTGAACCAAGAAAATAAAACACTTTTACTATCTATTCATAAGAATTCTTTTCGACGTACAGCCTCAGAGTCTATCTCCCAGGAGACGATAGGAAAAGTTAACATAAGCATTTCCACAATTGTAGAAACTTTCTTGCGTGGAGGATTGAATATAATCGTAACAATCAACCAACTTGTCACATCACAAGAAAATTATATAAACTGGAAATTCTGTATAAATTTTCTTTGATTCTTGGATAATGAAAATACAACACTTTCACTAGCTTCTCATCAGGATCCCTTTCGACGAATAGCCTGAGAATCTACCTCCCAGGAAACGATAGGATAAGTTATGAATTATTCATATACACTTAAACAACTTAGAAACGTTCATGCATGAGCGATGCATATTCTTGACACTTCACTAGCTTCGAATATAATCCTAACACTTAACCAACTTGTCACATCACAAGAAAATTATATAAACTGGAAATTCTGTATAAATTTTCTTGGATTCTTGGATAATGAAAATACAACACTTTCACTAGCTTCTCATCAGGATCCCTTTCGACGAATAGCCTGAGAATCTACCTCCCAGGAGATAATAGAAAAAATTACACATCCACTTCAAGAATGTAGAAACTTGCTTGAAAGGTGAACCCAGGAGACGATAGAAAAAGTTACATATTCACCTCAACAACGTAAACTTTCTTGAAAGATGAATTCTTAACACTTTACTAGCTGCCACATCACAGAATAGTTATTTCTTTATATAATCTAATAGTAAAAAAACCTGAAAAATAAAAGGATATATTTTAACAAAGAATCAGTTCATGAATCTTTCATGTATTGTATATAATTTTAGACATTTACTTTTTAGCACTTTTTTCAACTTCACATAATAATTTTTTGGATAATACTTTTTATAAGTTTATTCTCGTTTAAAATAACACAATCACTTTCTGTATACAACTTATAATAAGTTCACTTTTTAACACTTTTTTATGGTACATTCCATCCAATCTGGATAGAGAAAAAGTCTATAATTCACAGCAAGATGTGGATAGTCCTCCATAAGGAGACGATCCTCCATAAAAAACAATCCTTCACACTAGTAGATGAATTACTTATTATCAAAATAAAGATCTTCCGCTTGCACCAGATATTCTGCTAACTTAATAAATATTCTTACTTTACAGCATAATAAATACTGCAAATCATAAATATTTATAATTCAAACTTTTTTCAATGGCAATATAACCTCCCAAAAGTATCTGAAAAAGAAAAGAGAACATTTAAACAAAGTATCAGTTCACGAATCCTTGATTTATATTGTATATTAATAAATCACAATCATAACACTAAATACTTATCTAATCTAATTATACACTATTAATCATATCGATCATTATGAACGAAATTGACTTATTGCTCACTGTTTTTAAATGACACTGTTTTAAAATGTTAAACTTATGATATATTTCGCACTGTCACAATATTTTATAATAATATGTTAAATTATTAATTAAAATATTTACGTTGATTATTATAAACATAAACAATGTTTCACCATGAAACATCGTCTGCATCTGCTCAGCATGTACAAGTAGATCTATATTGATGCATGATGTGCTATATATTATTACGGAAATACGTAGGGCTGACGTAACCGGAAGAATTGTTCAGTTTTCATTCTTCTCTCTTGATGAGAATCGAGGGGCTCGAACTTTCACTTTACAATATCTGTTGATAGAAGTATTTTCAGAAAATGTGACCCTGATGTGATTTTGTTAGTTTCGTCTCAAGCTTTCGTTTGAGTATTTCTATGTGACAAATAATACTGTCAAAGTGAAGAAAACCGTAAGTCGAGTTTCCAACAATGCCTATGAGATATATATAGGGTCTGGCTAGCGCCCGACAGCGGCGTACGTACTCACGTACCTTATACTTGCCATCGTGGCGCTACCGCGCCCCTTGATAATAATACTTGTAAACTTTGGTAAAATAAGGAAAAATGTGAGACTCGTGGTTTAGAGCCCACCTGTCAAATATACTTAGACGGACATTTAGTTGAAAAAATCAGGAAAAATTGTGAGACTCGTGGTCTGAAGCCCAGCCTTCAAATATATTTAGACGGACATTCAGTTGAAATAATAAGGAAAAATGTGAGACTCGTGGTTTGAAGCCCCGCTATCTTAATACTTAGACGGACATTTAGTTGAAAAAATAAGGAAAATTGTGAGACTCGTGGTCTGAAGCCCAGCTATCAATATACTTAGACGGACAGTCAGTTAAAATAATAAGGAAAAATGTGAGACTCGTGGTTTGAAGCCCAGCTGTCAAAAATACTTAGACGGACATTCACTTGAATAGTTCATATGGATTTCCATTTGGAAATTTAGATATTTTCTATGGATGTCCACTAACAAAGTCCAGATAAATTCAAGTGTTTAATAATTTATTGGTAAGTTACATGTTTGCATTATTAGCTATCTCAGCCTCTTCTTCTAATTCTTCTGCATTGTGCATCGCTTGAGCTCTTCGAGTCATGTCAATGTTTATCATTGCCATGCGATTAATAAAATCTGCTAAATTTTGTAGATTCCGTTGATATGGATTTAATCGCATATAGTAGGGTCGTCTTCTAAAGTTTCGCCCAGCTCTTACACCTCGCCTGCCTAAAATATTAAAATTTTTAATGCATCTTTTTTTAAAAATCAATTTCTGAAATATTGTACTAATTGTGTACATCGTATTCTGTCAAAAATTAATATTATGTAATTTCTGAGTAATCTTGTTACGTATAAAATTTCTAATAAGTTAATACTTTTATCTCGAGGGAATGATTAAATTAATTAGATTATTAATACGAATAATGAAATTAATTCTTCTATCAATTTTTCAAATCATTACGGTAAAAAAAGAAACTTTATAAGAAAGTATAAAGGGATTTACTTATAGAAGTCTTTAATTGTGTAATATTTCTTATTAAGAGTAAAGTGGTATAAAATCTGAAGATTTTAAGCTTTAAAGTTAAAAAAATTTATAAAATTGTACCTCATGATATTTTTATCTCGACGGAATGAATTTCCCAATAAACTTTTTAGTTCTATAAATGAACAATTTAAAATATTTACCTCGATTAGCAATAGCACCTGCACCTCCTTGATTTGGCTGAGGCTGACGATGTTCCTCCCTGACTCCTTGTAAAATAAAAAAATACATAGTTCGTTTAAATGATTCGATATATCCTGTTACATTGATTATAATCATTCAAGATAAATTCATGATTGTAGAATCGAAAATAGTCAATTTAGTTATAATTTGCTAAATATGACTGATGACTTTATTTACAGCAACAAATAAAGCAAGCCTAATGTGTTGGAGTCTATATAGAAACTTTTGTATTAATTAGAAAATCAATTTTTAAGATTTTGTGGAAATCTATAGGATCGAACCTGGAAAATTTTGAATTTTAAAGTTTAGATTAGAGATAAGTCTATATGGAATTATAGAGACACATACACACACACACACACACACACACACACACACACACACACACACACACACACACACACATATATATATATATATATATATATATATGTATATCAGACTAAAAGTATGTTTTTAAAACTATAAATATACTAAAAGCAATATGGTAAGAGATTCTAGAATTGAAAAAATGCTTAAAATCCCAACTTTGATCATCTATAGCTTGAAAATTAATAAATAATAAACTATAAAATAAATTTGGTACACAAAGTTTAATTTGTATAATTTTTTTCCTACCATTGTTTCCATCAATCTGCATGTTGTTATTGTGCTCAGCCATTTTAATTCTGAAATTTAAAAATATTCTTAAAACTGTATATTTTTCTTATGTATTATTTACTTGATTGTATATTGCGTATATTTTTATTTTAGAAAAAAATTAAAATTTTTTTATGTATACACAATTGACCGTTAAATAATTTAAACTCCTTTCTTCTAAGAAACGACGTTTCGGCGATCATTGTCGCCCTCATCAGGAAACTGTCAAAAATTTTATTTTTTTGTGCTCCAATATATAAGTTTCAAAAATATCGCTTTTTCTATGTAATACTCTGTGCATTTTAAAGTCTGTATGTTTATTGTAATAAAAAAATTTTTGACAGTTTCCTGATGAGGGCGACAATGATCGCCGAAACGTCGTTTCTTAAAAGAAAGAAGTTTTAATTTTTTAAACCCTTTCTAAACCATTGCCTCGGAGAGATCGATAATAACAACAAAAGAATTATTTATTTATACTATTATTTATTTATACTATTATTAATGTGTATATATATATATATATATATATATATATATATATATATATATATATTGCTACATAGTGTTAAATAATAATAACAAATACAGATTTTGAAACAGTGCCCAATATCAAGGGGCGCGGTAGCGCCTCGATGGCAAGTATAAGGTACGTTCAGTACGTACGCCGCCGTCGGGTGCTAGCCAGACCCTATATATAGTTTCATAGGCCCCGTTGGAGATGTGACATTCCGTTTTCGACGCATTAAGAGCTTTGTTTCTCACTTATGAGTACTCAAATGAAAGCTTGGGATAAAAGTAACAAAATTACATCAGGATCATATATTGTGAAGTGGCTTCTATCAAAAGATATTGTGAAGTGAAAGTTCGGGATCATGAATTCTTCTCAGCGAAAACTGAACTTCTCCCGGAGAAAATGTTCTCCGCGGAAGTACGCCCTCGTTCGTGTCACGTTAGCTCTACGTATACTATTGCATGTTGTGACGTGGTACGTTTTCCGTCCTTGGGGAGGCGTAGCACCACGTAATGACAGCTATTCAGGTTTACCGCGAGCTCGTATTTTCTGAATTAATTTGGACGCCTGAACTCGCGATTTGCGACTCTTATGCTGCCGGCTTTAGAATTCCTTGTGCTCTGGGTCATGGGCGAGAGGTGCAGGGAGAGAAATACACAAAATGATTGAACGCTACTTATGTAAAGTAACACTTCGTAATTTATTTCAAAATCAAATAATTATGTGTCGACTCGCGGACGCGTTTTCGTCCTCGGGCGAGCTCACTGTCACTAGGCAGGCTGGCTTTACGGGTAGAACTCGCGGCGGGGAGCTATCTCACGGAAACACTCCTACCTGTCTCTACTCGTTAACTGCTCGTCCTCGCGTTCTGACGATGACTCATTCTCTGTGGGAGAGCACGCGAAAGAACTACTTAATGCTCGAAAGAATGCACACGGGGGGAAGTATTCGGGTTGCTGTGGTAGTCGCCTTGGAAGATTTGCTTTTGCCTTGCTTGTCCAATGGATAATTCTCGGTCCAAGCGGTACTCGATACTGACTCTTTCTCCGCGCTCGGCAACTACGCCGGTTCGCGGCGTCTATTGCTCTCTCATTCGCACTCACGCATTTCCGTCAGATTGCTCTCTTTCGCTTATTACAAATTTACACGCTTTCACACCATATGGCGCAGTCATACTCTCGCGCCCTCTTTTACAATACTTTTGAATGCGCGCGACATTCTAAACGCGCTTACACGCTTGTCTGGCTCTACATACTGTATTTACGCATTTTCACACAGATTCATATTTCGGCACGCTTACATTCATGTTTGCCGCTCGCACGCGCTCTGTGGATCGAGCCGTAGCCCTCCACCTTTTCCTAATATCATTCAGCGCTACACGTTGCCTCCACTCTCTCTCTTGTCTGTCTTTAATACGCATTCTCATTCGCTCGCTATTTTCATCCTTCTCGCACTCATGCTACAGTTCGTTCCTCGCCAACATGGCGGCCGTCGCTCGCGCGCGTTCGCCTCGTGGCTAGAATGCCTCGTATCTTGTTCTCTCTCTCGCTCTCGCTGCTTCGACGCTGCACCGTGCTTTGTTCTCTCTTGCTCTCGCTTTGCCTGCCGCGCGCTGCTACGCGCTGTATTCCCTTACTCTCTCGCTCTGACTTCGTGCTGCTGCTGCTCGGCGGCAGGCTGCTCTCGGCGCCGCGCTGTCCTCCTGGCTCTATCAGCTGACTGCTCTCTTGCTGCTCTGTAAACACCACCGAATACAAGATTTTCGTATCTTGACTGGGTGGTGTCCAGGCGAGCAGCTATCGACGGGATCCCCGTCACAATGTATACAGTTCATCATGTGTGCAGAAGAGCAGACGATGGTGTATTTACATTTTTTGATTTTTCAATAACACAAATGCAGTGTTAAAGAATAATAACTATTGTACAATAAACTACCAAAGTGATTTTATCTTCAAAATAATATGCAATTTATAAAGCTGTGTTTGGTTAAATATTTGAAAACTGTCAGATATAATTAAGTAAAATGTTTCACAAACACGACTAACAGCCTAGAATTAGATAAGTATTTAGTTTTACCTTTTTTATAAATATTCAATAAATACTCATAAGGGATCCTTATGAGTAGCATATAAAACACTTTCACTAGCTACTCATAAGGATATCTTTCGACATACAGCCAGAGGCTACCTCCTAGGAGACGATAGAAAAAGTTACGTATCCACTTCAACAACGTAGAATCTTTTTGGAAAGGTGAATTCTTAACACTTCACTATCTTGTCACATCACAAAAAAGTTATTTCTTTATATAATCTGATAGTAAAAAAAACCTGAAAAATAAAAGGGTATACTTTAACAAAGAATTAGTTCATGAAACTTTTATGTATTGTATGTATTGTAGTGAAAGTGTTTTATTTTCTTGATTCAAGAATCGAAGAAAGTTTTTACATAGAGAATATTCAGTTTATATAAGGAAAGAATTTTCTTGTATTGTGACAAGCTAGTCAAGTGTCAAGAATATTCAACATTCATGCATGAAAGTTTCTACGTTGTTGAAGTGGATACGAATAATTAATAACTTTTTCTATCGTCTCCTGGGAGGTAGACTGTCAGGCTGTACGTCGAAAGGGATTGTTATAAATGGTGACTATAGCTGGAATATCTATCAAGTTTAGACCAGCAAAAAGAAGGATCCTGTGACGAAGTGAAATTAGTGAAGTGGAAAAATATGTTGAATCAAGAATTTTTTACAAGAAATACCGGAAGAACTCAATTGACAAGAATAATACATATATACATTTAATAATGGATCACTAAACATATGAACTTTAACAACTTTTATCCAGTGTAATCAAATTTCATGATTAAAAAGTATTTCTGACATAACATTTATTATGGTTATGTATTCATAAATTATTTATGAGACAAACCGGAAGAACTCAATTGACAAGAATAATAAACATTATACTTACGGAATGAAATTAGTGAAGTGGAAAATTATGTTGAATCAAGAATTATTTATAAGAATTGACGGAAGAACTCAATTGACAAGAATAATAATTGTATCTATTTAATAATGGATCACTAAATTTATGAACCTTAACAACTTTTATTCAGTGTAACCAAATTTTATGTTTAAAATGTATTTCTGTCGTAACATTTATTATGGTTACGTATTATAAAATTTCAAAATTATTACGATTCGGTGCTTAAAATAATTAAAGATTAAAGCTTTCAAAATTTAAAAAGTCAAAGTTGGTGCAACCAATAAAAATGAAAGTTGTTATGGAATCCCTGTGATTAATTTACTAAATGAAAAATTAGTTCTGTTCAATTGCCAGAGAGAATGAAGTACAACCAGCTTCCAGATCATGAATCTGTTTGCCTTCTTTTCAAGAGAAGTCTGCGTTTGGCTATCTAGAAGATAAAAATAGCTAATGAGTTGTGAAGCCCATCAATCCAAAGGATACTATGATAAATATTAAATTCATACCATTGACTAGTTTTAAAATATCAACATTTAAAAGTATCAAAATTATAATATTCAAAACTAGTCAATGGTGTCAACTTAAAATTGTTCATACTATCTTCTTGAGTGTACTTCGCTTGAAAAAAAGTCACGCTCATCCACATTCTGGAAGCTGGTTGTCCTTTATACTCTCTGGAAATTGAAAAGAACTAAATTTCAGTAATTAAATTAGTCACAGAGATTCCATGACAACTTCCAAGTTTATCCATTGGACGAGCTTTGAGATTTGAAATTTTGAAAGCTTTAATCTTTGATTATTTCAAAAGTCGTCCAATGAATATGTATACGTTCTTAAATTTATTTTGTATTTAAATGTTATGTTTTATTTTTTTAGATTTTTGTATAGATTACTTACAGTGATAAATAAGATGGATTCAGTAAAGTCTGCTGTTTATAAATTTTTTTTTACAACAAGTTCGTCGGATCACCTGTAACAGAGAAAGAATAATTTATTTTAAAACAAAGAATTATGTTCTATTATCATAAAGTTAATTTATTTGATAATAATTAAAATATACTTATCTGACAGAGTGAAATCCATTCATAGTATCTTGATCCTTATGCCTTCATTTCTGTAAATGCATTTTTTCAATTGAAACTTTGAAACGTTCTAGATTAAACGTTATTGCACACGCGTAGTATGAGTTTTAGGGGTTTTTAACGCAATTTCAATAATATAATTTGCGATAAACTTGAAGATCCACGCGGAGGTTATAAACTAGCAGAATTAAACCAACAGTAGATTAGTACTTCAGGTTAGAGTGTTAGACATAGTTATAGTACGAAAGTGGGTTGGCACCAAGTTATGGGGATATAGAGATCCCTGTAACGAATCTATGAAGTATTAATGTACTGTCGGCTTCTGTTAGTTTATAACGTTCGCGTCGATCTCCAAGTTTATTATAAACTATATTATTTAAATCGCATTAAAAACTCCTAAAACTCATACTACGCGTTAGATATTTCTTTTTTGAATAATAATGATCCAAAAATAACTGTTTGCTGTACAGACGGTGTCGAGAAAATAATTATTATTGCAATGATACACAAGCATATGTACATTAATTTTTTTTTAATAATTAAAGATTAATTTTATAACTTTTGATAACCTTAATGTCAAAAAAATTCTAAGAGTGTAGCTCTATATATATGGTTATTTCATTGTTTTAATCAAAGTTCATTTTCGAACTCTCGAATTTGAACCCTTGGTAAAAATTCAATCTATCTGTCTATGAAAATATTAACGCGTAAACATCTTCACGTTAAGGTTCTGTTGGTCAGACTAACATTCCTTTAGTGATACGTCTCCTATACCTTCGATTTTACATAAATTTCAATTTTAAGTTTAGCACAAGAAAGTTATGATATCAATAAATAAATTGGCAGATTCTTTTATAAAAAGCAGTCGATTCAAAATAAATAAATAAGTGTTTAAAAGGCGGAGGATTATAAATATATATGTTTTTATACAAACACTTGACCAATTTGCAGCGTTGTGAAAAGGTGGATAGCCTGTGAAAAGGCACAGTCGGGTACAATTAAAACTTTGAATAATTGCGACTGCTGCCATGTTCTGCGCTTTCTAGCTGACGTTTGGTGGCCGATCACGATGATGCCGTATTTACCGTGGGAGATTAGGCTACCATTCTTCCGGTAAATTGGGCGTTGCGTGATGGGTCACAAACATGCGCAGAACGTAGCGCCAATATGTTATTATTCAAAGCTTCATTTTAACCCTATGGTACACGTAATAGAATGGTATGATGTTCTTACATGCCATTATCACATGACAAATGTGCCCATAATATGTGGTAATATCATGTTTGTCTAAAATTATTATGTAATTTCACAAGATTGTTTCCCATCATGAAAACTTTGTCTTTTATTTATGGAAGCAACGAGCGGATGTACAATCTACTCTACTTAGTAATTCAGTAAATGTGTTGCTATCATCCTTATTTCATTAAAAATCTATGTCAAGGACGATTAGATACAATTATATATGGGATTTAAATTCTGTTGATTTACATACATTTAAAAAAAACAGGAACAAATTCTATCATGTAGAACGCAATTTTTTTTACGGAAAAAGTTGCCGCCCCGTCCTATCATAGATAATCGATAGACTACTAAATGTCACTATAATTAACAATATCATAAAATTTTTAATATTGTTAATTTATCGTCCTATTATCCTATAATGGGTACTACTAAAAACATTATATTAAATTAAGAGAACGATGGCCTCAAATAATATGAATTGGAATTCCATTTTTTAATTAAGTAAAGATTTAAAACTAAAAGCTGTAAACTACATAAATATTAATTTAAAATTTTTAAGCTTGATTTATCTTCTAACTTGAGTGATAGAAATTTATTTGATAACATTTTTTGATTATGCAATAATAGTTACAATTATTTTTAATCAACTTCCTGTAATCTTGCGCTAATAATAACGGAGTTTTTTAAAACATACATATAAATAACCAAAAATCGAGCTTAGAATGATTGCAAGTTAAGTTTGAATTCTTCAAAAATTGGTTAACGACAGTAATAAATACATATAGAATAAAAAACGATTAAGAGATTTTCTAACGGTGTTTCATTAACAAGTTACTCTGGTTAACCTTGCATAATTTGAAGATGGTATCCATCGATTATCTATGATAGGACGGGACCGCAAGTTTTTCCGTAAAAAAAAATTGCGTTCTACATCATAGAATTTGTTCCTGTTTTTTTAAATGTATGTAAATCAATAGAATTTAAATCTCATATATAGTTGTATATAATCGTCCTAGACATACATTTTTAATGAAATAAAGATAGCAGCACATTTACTGAATTACTAAGTAGAGTAGATTGTACATGCGCTCGTTGCTTCCATAAATAAAAGAAAAATGTTTCATGATGCGAAACAATCGTGTTAAATTACATAATAATTTTAGACAAACATGGTATTACCACATATTATGGGCACATTTGTAATGTGATAATGTCATTTAAGAACAGGATGCCATTCTATTACATATACCACAGGGTTAAATTGATAAATTAAATTGTGACCCATCACGCAACGCCCAATTTACCGGAAGAATGGTGGCCTAATATCCCATGGTAAATACTGCGTCATCATGATCGGTCACCAAACGTCAGCTAGAAAGCGCAGAACGTGGCAGCAGTCGCAATTATTCAAAGTTTTAATTGTACCCGTCTGTGCCTTTTCACAGGCTATCCACCTTTTCACAACGCTGCAATTTGGCCAAGTGTTTATATAAATACATATATATTTATAATCCTCCCCCTTTTAAACACTTATTTATTTATTTTAAATGGACTGCTTTTTAAAAAAGAACTTGTCAATTTATTTATTGATATCATAACTTTCTTGTGCTAAAATTAAAATTGAAATTTATGTATAATCGAAGGTATAGGAGAAGTAACACTAAAGATATGGTAGTCTGACCAACAAACCCTTAACGTGAAGATGTTTATGCGTTAATATGTTCATAGACAGATAGATTGGATTTTTACCGTATAAGGGTTCAAAATCGAAAGTTCGAAAATGATCTTTGATTAAAACAATGAAATAAACGTATAGATAGAGTAAAATTTTTAGAATTTTTGTGACATTAAGGTTATCAAAAGTTATAAAATTAATCTTGAATTCTTACAGGAAGAAACAACGACCTTATACTTGCCAGCCTTTTACCTTTAAAAGGTTTTAATTATTACTTTTGTCTTTACACGTTTATGAAAAAAATAGATTTATGCGAGAACACAATCAGATAAGTATTTTGTTTCGTATTACATTTAAATATATCATATATATTGTCACGAGTATCATCACGCCGCATGCTATTTTATTCAATACATATGTTTTTATATATTTGCATGTGAGACTTTTTAGATGTTCTCGCGCATCAGAGCTGTTCGAGGGCTGATGTATTTATGAACGCGTCATCTGGTGAGAGAGCACGTAAGAGAGAGAAGCTCGTAGCGTCATTTTAGGCTAGGCGAGAGTTTCGTTTCGACTATCGAGCGCGCAGGCCGTGTTCTGAGAGAAAGAGATCGTCCCATCTGTTCAACAATCGCTTGATATTATTTATTGTTGCTCAAATTGCGTTTACACGTGTGCAAATATATTGCATGGTAGGGTTGCGATTGGGGTAACTTGGAATAGGCAGCTGGATTGTAGCGAGACCGCATCTCAAGTTGATCTACGATCGAGCGTCCCCCCCCAGTTTTGTAAGTACCAGCTTTTCTCTCTCACTCTCACCAGCGCGTTCAACATCGTTAGCTATCTATCGACTGTGAGATTGTGTGCGAAGAAAGCACATTTGTACGTATTTACTTATTGAGATTCTTTTATTCTGTTAGTACAATATACGCAATAGCCTTTTATCGAACGTTACGTGTGCTTCATTTGGTAGTTTTACATTCTCCCTGTTCTCCTTTATTTAAAATCCACGGAGAAACTAAGTATATATATAGCGGTCGATTTTTTGACCCTATCGAAAAAAATTTTTAAAATGTTTCCAAGAGACACATCAGTATCCCTGAATTTTCTCAGATTTTTTGCATCAAGTATCTTCGAGTTACAGAGGGTCAGAGTTGATGAAATCATGTTTTTTGCTTTTTCTGGCTACTTTTATTAATTTATAGAGCCTCTGGGAAGCATTTTTCACTATAGAGATATATAACATTTTTTTCTGCAAATTTTCTAAACTTTAAAAAAAATAGTTTTGATGTCGTATATATATGTTTTAAGAAAGTTATACGTCATTTAAGCTTTAAAATCAAGTTTTAGGAAAGTTCGATCATCCGGATCATAACCAAAAAATTCTTGGAGATACCTTATTTAAACACAAAAAAGTTTGCGAAAGACCCAGAATGTCAGAGGCCTTGGTTTCTCTGTAAAAAATCATTATATCCGTTCATATATGAAAAAAATTTAGTTTTTTGCTATATCGATCAATTTAACCAATTTTATCAATTACGTAAATTTTTTTATAATAATTTCAATCATTAATAAAATGATAAGGTTAGTGAAATGCTTCGATATAGCAATAAAACTAAATTTTTTTCATATATGAACGGATATAATGAATTTTTACAGAGAGACCAAGGCCTCTGACATTCTGGGTCTTTCCCAGACTTTTTTGAATTGAAATACGGTATCTTCATGAATTTTTTGGTTATGATCCGGATGATCGAACTTTCCTAAAACTTGATTTTAAGACTTAAATGACTTATAGCTTTATAAATAAAAAGTAATAAATTTTTTTCGATAGTGTCAAAAAATCGACCGCTCGATTTGTCAGAGAACCCCCCATATATATATATATATATATAGTTATGACAGGCGCGATTCGAATATCCTGAATCGCGCATAGCAACCCGCATCAACTTCGCGGTTGTTATTGTTTATCTAGTTTTGTCTAGCGCTGACAGCTGTTGTGTTTACGCTAAGAATAAAGTCTCTTTCTAATTACCCTTTTATAAATAAACGTGTTCGTTACTTATTTCCCCGGTCTGATTGTAACATTTTGGGGGCTCGTCCGTGAGTGAAAGTTTATGAAGTTACAATCGAGGACCATGACCTTATCGAGAACGCCGCCTGCATCCCCACTCTCCCCACTCTCCGAGACACATGACACCGGCGTACCGACGACTATCCCACCACCACCAACAGTGGAGCAGCCTTCTCAACCGATTCTTGCTGAAGAAATTACACATCTGAAGAGTCAACTCCAACTCGCGGAATCTACGCTCGTGGCCTGTACATTAGAGGTTACCAACATCTCCAAGGAACTCTGCATTCGTGAATCCGAGCTTCTTCAAGAACATCGTCCGCGAGAAGAAGAAGCCAAGAATGCATATGTTTAATAATGACTCTATCGCTCGATGATGGAATAGTGTAGAATAAAAAATTGATGCGTCTCTTCGAGCCAAGTTGTTTATTTTAAAAAATGCCAAACGTTTCGGGATATTTTTATCCCCTCTTCAGTGGCTGTATAACGTTAAATTACAAGGTTTTATTACAATAATAATATTAAAATAAGTGAAATTGAAAATTGTACATATAGACATAGTTACCTAATTTGCAAAACAACTTCCGTGTTTTTACATTATTAGGAACGGACCAGTAAAAAGGATAAATCGCATATGGCACTATAAATATAAATTTAAATTTTAAACCAAAGTTTACAGAAGAAATATTACAAAATTTTTTAAATAATAACTTACGGCCTAGGACTCGAGAATTTTATTTAACAGAACGATTCCCCGGTGCCAAGGTGGTAATGCGGCACCGGTCGAGGCAAGACGTCAACTAATGTCTCCTGTGTCCCCCCCGGTCGTTGACTCCTCCTCGTGTCTGTTTTCCTTCTCGGTCAGTGCTCCCGATGGTGAAGACGGTAACGGCGAGAACGATGTATTGCTCGCCGGAGCACAAGTAGGACCCGCATGTTTTAACCTTGTCGATGATCTTGCTATTATTTTAGGCATGATTCGTGGCGCAATGCCCAAATTTGTTTAATAATGACTCTATCGCTCGATGATGGAATAGTGTAGAATAAAAAATTGATGCGTCTCTTCGAGCCAAGTTGTTTATTTTAAAAAATGCCAAACGTTTCGGGATATTTTTATCCCCTCTTCAGTGGCATAAGTTAAGTACAATTCCCTTTTTCAAGAATTATCTACAGAGATTGTTAGGCTCAACTCTATCCACAGGAAGGCATTAGCTAAAATTGACCGCCTCAAAGCTATATCCACTCGCCACGAACTCTTCGCTTCTGGAGATGACGCATCACGAGCAGTTGCTGATAACTCACATTAATAACTTATCAATCAGACTTTGTTGGCAGACAACGAATCTCTACGATGACGTTTACGAGAGCTAAGTTCATCACACACAAACTCAAACAAACTTAGTCATTCCAGTAGCAATCTAGGTTATAGTCATAAACTAGGTGATTACGATTGTTCGTCATCTCTTCGAGAATATTTAATTTAATTTCAGGTTATGGTTAAAATTCACAATTGGTCTCCGGAAACTAAAATGGTTGCTCTTATATCTAGTTTTAAAGGAAAGGCAAAGTCCATTTTAGTTGTACCTGATATTTCTTCTTCTAATTTTGAGAATTTGATCTCTGAGTTAGAATTAACGATTAGAATAATGGATTAGAAGCAACATACTATTCGCAATTTCAAACTCGTTGTCTGCAGTTCAGTGAAGATTTCCAAGCACTTGCTTCTGCTTTAGAAAGACTTGCAGTTTTAGTTTTTCCTGAATGTTCTCATGAGATTCAAGATAAATTTACTTGTTCTCAAATTATTACGGGAATTTACAATTCTTCAATCCGACAAATACTCCAATTAGAAAGAATAAAATCTTTGAAAATAGCTCTTACTCGTGCCATGGAAATAAAAGATATTTATGATCATACACACTACTCAGGCATATTTACGCATCTACATGCCGGCCCCCATGCCTCACTTCGACGAGTGGTTCGAGTTCTTCGGCCGGTTCCGCTGATTTAGAACTCGCCATAAACCAATCGTCACGTACTGCCCGAGCAATCGGCGTATCCATTACAATTAGTGCGCCTTCCGCACCTCCGGCTCAGGCCCAGCGTTCCGTCTTTCGGGCGAACCGTTCTTCGCGCGCGTAAGTGCCCGCGCACGAGCGTAGCAGGGGGGCCCGACCACAGCCCCTCGATCCGCCTCGTCTGTCTCTCTCTCTCCCTCTCCCTCTCCCCCTCGCCCTCACCCTCACCTTCTCTGTGTCTCTGTATGCAGGGCTGACTCCAGCAGATGTTGAGTAGTAAAAACTCAACATTGATAAGTCAGTATAATTTGAGAAAATGTATACATATAAATAATTGCAATGATACATAGCAGTTAAACATACTAATAAAATATTAAGATATTATTCAGACTAATGCAAAAATATTTTGTTTATAGTAACCGCTATGATTTGACAAATGAAGATTTGAATCGGTGTTGGAAAAATCCTAATTCACATTATCATCCAAGTATTTATCATACAAAAAAACTGCTGGAATACTGTACGAGTACAATGCAATGTAAACCCTTAATGTTCGTCGATTATCATGGACATTCAAGACGTAAAAATGTTTTCCTCATGGGTTGTCCGAATTTAGATCTTTCATGTATCCAAGATTTCCTTGGATTTGATCCACTACACGAAAATCTGGTAAGATAAAAGTTTATATTTTAAACATAAATTCAGTTCAAACCTTTCCAGCCTACAAAACATTTGTAATTCGTTTATCAATTTTAATTATTAATTTGAAAGTAGAATTTCACCAAATTTAAATATAAAACTATCACCTATACTTAACTATGTCTGCACATATATGCTGTAATATAATGTAGTTGCCTCTAGTTCTCGATGTTGGTAGAATGAAAAATTGAAAATCTAATCATCTCTTCGAGCCAATAATTTTTTATTTTGCCAACGTTTCGAGCCCAGTGAGGCTCCTCTTCGGGGCAATAAAATAAAAAATTATGGTTATTTAAAGCAACATACTGACGAGAATCACTCACAGAGGCCTTGCACCTTGTAATGAAATCTGTGAATGTTAACCGTGAAATCGTATTTGATAAGAAAGGACACCCGAAATCACGACTATTAATTTGCTTTGTTTGCCTCGTCTATGAGAATTCTTGCACTCGGGGTTGCAGGCGAGATGAATAGGAAAGGGAATATGCAAAATGAATAAATGCTTGACGTAAGATTAATACTCGATAATTTGTTGCAAAAATTATTAAATTCAGTAATCCCGGGGGATCGTTACTCGCGGACGTGTACTCGTCCTCGAGCGAGCTCACAGTCGCTAGCGCGGGCTGGCTCTATATGTCAAACTCACGGCGGAGATGTAACAAAAGCTGACCCTACCGGTCTCTAGTTCTATATCCACTCGTCCTCGCGTACTGATGATGCCTCGTTCCCAGGAGCGCACCTGAAAGAAACTCCGTACTTAATTTCCGAACAACACACGGGGGTAATTCTCTTTCTGGTAGCCCTGGATACTCTCTGCAAATTCTGTGGAATTTCGCTGTATACTCTCTGAATACTCCATGCATACTGACTTGCTCGCGGCGTTCGCCAACTACGCCGGTTCGCGGCATCTCTTGCTGTCTCACTCGCACTCATATATTTCCGTTCGATCGCACGCGTCATCCCATCACAATTTTACACCTAATCGCATCATATAGCACACTGACGCACTCGCGCCCTCTCGCTTATTTCTCCTATATACGCGCGAAATACGAAACTACACTCACACATGTCTGGCTTTACTCTCGCTCTACATCCACGATTTAACAGCTGATTTTAGTTCGGTAGGCTTACATGGATTGAGCCGTAGCCCTCTTTTTCCCTCCACTTTTTTCCAATAACGTACACTCTGCGGTGCGCTGCCTCCACTCTCGCCTGTCTGTCTATAAGCATTCTCTCCCACACACATTTCTTTCCTTCTCGCACTCGTTCTCGCATACTCGCTCGCCAACATGGCAGCAGTCACCCAAGCGCGTTCGCCTCGGGGCTCGCATTCCACGACTTCAGTCTCTCCCTTGCTATCACTGGCTCGACGCTACGCTGAGTTCCCCTCTCTTTCGCTCTCGCGTCGTGCTGCCACGCGCTGCTACGCGCTGTCGTTCCCTCTCTCTCGCTCTCGCCTCATGCTGCTGCTGCTCGGCGGTAAGACGTTGTCGTCTACATCGTGTGGTGTCTAGGCGAGCAGCGATTGATGGGATCCCCGTCACACACACACACACACACACACACACACACACACACACACACATACACACACACACACACATGTTGCGACGTAGCAATAAATATTGTTCCGTTGTTGAAATTATTATACAGCTGACGAGCTCCGTAGGCGAGTTGACAGCTCCTGTAGCGGAGCCAGCGCCGGCGGAGCTCGCGAGAAGTGTCTCTGCTCGACCTCGCGCGGAGCCCGGGATGTCGGTTAATAAATTACGGATATATTCTATTCTTGTTATTACAGTCAATTCTTTTAGCAAACAAATTCAAAACTCGAAATAAGATCATGGGCACACGGCCATATTACTAATTCCAAGGCTGCTCAGTAGTGATAAATAGAAAAGGGCCGCGAAAATTCCTCTACGATTACTTCTAATTAAACAAAAGGAAAAACGTCATCCGCTGAAACGCGCGAAGAACCCCTCTATCGAACGTGGCACGTATCCCTCAATATGTAAACGATTCCTCCATATGTTATCCCGTATATTAAATAATACACCAAACTCTCACCAAATTCCTCTATAAATATTCCACAAGAACTCCAACGGGAAACCCCTCGTCAACTCTGTGTCTCAAAACTCCTCCAAAATGCACGACACGATAGCAACGAAACTGTAAGTTACTGCGCACAGTACTGCTCCAAAAAAGCTCCAGGAACGGAATGGCCGAGGCCGACGCTCCGATCGAGGAAGAATGCCGCGTTGTCCCACTCGACCTCCTTCTTCACGGAAGCGCAAGCCCGGCCTCCAAAATTACATAATTGGTCCTCTTTCCTAGAAAAATCCCCTATTGGTTGCCAGAACTACCACCGATCTATTCCTGTATCGGTGAGTTTCCTCCAGCGCCCTCTTTTCCAAATCCTAATTTATTCATTGACTGGGAAAACAATTATGGTCCTCTATATACTTGACTAATCTCGTAATTCGCGCCCCCTTTACTGATAAAAATCAATCAATCAATATCGATTCCCATCCGGTGGCTCCCCCTATAGATAACGAAACTGGACGCGCGAGATTCAAATTCCATTGATCGATCCATATGAGTCACTGCATACAGACCCTAAGATACCAACTGAAATCTCCGAATGGATCTCCGCCATGTTTCCACTATGCTGAAAAGAAAACCTCTACCGCCATGTAATGTACTGTACAGTTCCACTGTACAGTACTCCGCGTCTATCTCGCTTCCTTCATCACCAATCTATCGCTCGATAGCAGGCGCCCTCTCACTCTCACTCAATCACGGTCGATAACCGAGTGCGCTCTCTCTCTCTCCCCTCTATCATCGCCCGCGCCACATGCTCTCTCTCTCTCTCTCTCTCACTCTCGCCGCTATCACGCGCGCCACAAATTCTCTCCCCCTCTCTCGCTCTCGCTAACAGCTCGCCCGCATCATTCTCTCTCTCTCGCTCTCACACACACACAGCCTCGTGCATGTGACCGCGCGTGCGCTGCTAAACAATTTCCTGCCGTGCCCCCTCCCGAGCGCCGGCGCGCCGCGCAGGTGGGACTCGGGAGCTCACATCCTGCGCTCCGCACGCGGCCGGTCAAAGGCAAATGTTATCAAATAAATTTCTATGACTCAAGTTGGAAAATAAATCAAGCTTAAAAATTTTAAATTAATATTTATGTAGTTTACAGCTTTTAGTTTCCAATCTTTACTTAATTAAAAAATGGAATTCCAATTATTATTATTTGAGGCCATCGTTCTCTTAGTTTAATATAATGTTTCGAGTAGTACCCAATATAGGATAATAGGATGATAAATTAACTATATTAAAAGTTTTATGATATTGTTAATTACACTGACATTTAGTAGTTCATCGATTATTTATGATAGGACGGGACGGCAAGTTTTTCCGTAAAAAAATTGCGTTCTACATGATAGAATTCGTTCCTGTTTTTTTTAAATGTATGTAAATCAGTAGAATTTAAACCTCATATATTGTTGTATATTATCGTCCTAGACATAGATTTTTAATGAAAAAAGGATAGCAGCACATTTACTGAATTACTATGTAGAATAGATTGTACATCCGCTCGTTGCTTCCATAAATAATAGAAAAAGTTTTCATGATGCGAAACAATCGTGTTAAATTACATAATAATTTTAGACAAACAAGATATTACCACATATTATGGGCACATTTGTCATGTGATAATGTCATATGTAAGAATATCATGCCATTCTATTACATGTACCACAGGGTTAAATTGAAACTTTGAATAATAACATAATTGTACCCGAAAGTACTGTAACGTCCTACGACGTTATTCGTTTTAAATCTATTATTTACAAATTTTAAACTAGTTTTCAAAATTCAAAACATCAAGATGATTACGATGTTAATTTCGAAACATTGTATTTTGAACGCGCGCTGTAATTGAGTAACACAAATCAGCAGTGTTACTTATTCGGCAATCGTCATACTGTAAAATGATTATTAAGCGTTATACATTAAGAGTGGGTCAACGTATTCGGGCTTTAAAAGAGTTGAATTGGCCTCATTTTAATTAGTCTCGTGTTTAAGTCCGTACTCCGTACCTCGCGGTTCGTCAATTTGCGGAGATTTTTATTGTACTTCCAAGTACTCAAATGTGAATTTAAGAAGCAAATATATTTTCCATCATACTCGAAAAGAAAACTGTGAGTGCATCATTTCAACAACCTATCACCTATTATCCAAATAAGACGAGCAAGTAGAGAGAAAAAGACGGGGATAGCAGAAGTAGCAAAATAAGACAAGTGAAGCAGAAAAAGGTAAGTCAAATAAATACACTAAAAGTACATATCGGAGCGGGTAACGAGTCTAAACCCAGCCACTAGTAACAATTCTATACACGCTCTCAATAAATAATTAAAAATACTTCATGCTCTCAAATACATGTCCTACCTATGAGGTGAGAGTGTAGGTGGGACATAACAGTACCTTTTCACAGGCTATCCACCTGTTCACAACGCTGCAATTTGGTCAAGTGTTTATATAAATACATGTATGTTTATAATCCTCCCCCTTTTAAACACTCATTTATTTATTTTAAATCGATTGCTTTTTATAAAAGAACTTGCCAATATATTTATTGATATCATAACTTTCTTTTGCTAAAATTAACATTGACATTTATGTAAAATCGAAGGTATAGGAGAATAACACAAAAGAAATGGTAGTCTAACCACGTGAAGATCTTTACGCGTTAATATTTTCATAGACAGATAGATTGAATTTTTACCATATAAGGGTTCAAAATCGAGAGTTCGAAAATGAACTTTCATTAAAACAATGAAATAACCGCATAGATAGAGTTAAACCCTTAGAATTTGTGTGACATTAAGGTTATCAAAAGTTATAAAATTAATCTTTATTTCTTACAGGAAGAAAGGACGACCTTATACTTGCCAGTCTTTTACCTTTAAAAGGTTTATTTAGGGGGGGGGGATGCGAGAAGATTTCCCTACTTTTAAATGGTATATATACCTAAATTACAAATAATCATTAACATCAACTAAATAAGTTATAAATTTAAAAAATTAAAGTACATATGTATTACTGCAATAATAATTACTTTTTCGACACCGTCTGTAGAGTTAATAGTTATTTTTGAATCATTATTATTCAAAAAAGAAATATCTAATGCGTAGTATGAGTTTTAGAAGCTTTTAATGCGATTTAAATAATATAGTTTATAATAAACTTGGAGATCCACGCGAACGTTATAAACTAGCAGAAACAGACAGTAGACTATAATGTTTCATAGCTTCGTAATAGGGATAACACTCTAACCTGAAGTACAAATCTACTGTTGGTTTAATTATGCTAGTTTATGACCTCCGCGTGAATCATCAAGTTTATCACAAATTATATTATTGAAATTGCGTTAAAAACCCCTAAAACTCATACTACGCGAGTGCAATAACGTTTAATCTAGAACCTGCAAAAAGTTTCAAATGAAAAAATGCATTTACAGAAAAGATGGCATTAGGATCAAAATACTATGAATGGATTTCACTCTGTCAGATAAGTATATTTTAATTATCTTCAAATAAATTAACTTTATGATAATAGAACATGATTCTTTGTTTTAAAATAAATTATTCTTTCTCTGTTACAGGTGATCCGATGAACTTGTAAAAAACCCAAAAAATTTATAAACAGCAGACTTTACTGAATCAGCCTTATTTATCACTGTAAGTAATATTTATATATAAATCTGAAAAAATAAAACATAACATTTAAACACAAAATAAATTTAAAAACAAGTTTATTAAAATTATATTATTTAAAACTCATACTGCGCATGTGCAATAGTGTTTAAACTTGAACCTGCTAATAGTTTAAAGTGCATAAATGCACTTACAGAAAAGATGGAAAATATGAAAATACCATCAACTATCACTATATCAGATACGTATATTTCAGGTCTCCTTAAATAAATTAACTTTAAAATAAAAGAATGTAATTCTTTGTTTTAAAATAAATTATTATTTCTTTGTCACAGGCGATTCGACGTACACAGTAAGAAAAAACAAATTATAATCAGACCTTATTGAACCAATATCATTTATCACTGTAAGTACTACTTTTTAATTTAATTATTAGTTAAACTCTTCTTGTTCGTATAATGATCATCCCTTTATTCTAACATCAACTATTTTGAGAAACATTTTTAATTGTTGATTTAATACTTACAAAACAACTGTTTGTTTGATCCATTGATTAAATAAAATTTGCTATTTAGATGATTATGTTATAAAATAGCTACGTATATTATTTTCCTAATGGAAGAGAATATCTGACGTATTTATAGAGGAATTTTGGGTAATATTTTATCATAAATATACTTGTTGATTATTATGGCGGATTCACCGAGTAGTTAGGTGGCGGACATAGTGGTTTGAAGATAGAGGTTTTCAGGAGGATGCAGTTTTCCCTTTTTGTTTCCAATTAATTTATCGTAGAGGAAATTTCGCGGCCCTTTTTAGGTGATGCAATTCAATCAGTCCCTGGAGTTAGTGATAAGGCCGTTGGCCCATGTTATATTTAAATTTAATTGATCTGTTGCCTACATAAATATGTACAGAGCCTTTCTAACAATATACTTTAGTTAGTTAATATTTATTCTCTGTGTTATATATTTTTTGGACCTGATTGCCACCACGTCTCCCGTTTTCTACCATTTCAGAATTCTACAAGCCGAGAAGAAGGAGTCAGCCGCGCAAAATAAAGTACTTGTACACTAGCGGGAATTCTCGAGCGGGCGAGCTAAATTCCACGTTACAAATAGCGCCCATCGCGCGGCTTTAGGTGGTGGAATTTTTATTTTTCAGTAGGAAATTTGTGTGGAGGGAATTTTAGAGGAAATTTCAGCAAAGACGACTTGGAGTCGATTTGGCGGGCATTTTGTGGACTTACCTGTTGGAGCGTGATCATGACGCCATATTGGATGCTGAGCGTCGGTTGAGAATTTCAAAGTTTCCTTTCTTTTCCTGCTCTGTGGTGGCAATTTTGGGCTGTGTGTTTTGATGGTTGGATATTATCGTGGAATAACAATTGGAATTTATGGAGGATACCCATAGTGAACATTTTTTTTTCTCTTCCCGTTTTCTTGTTTTGGGGTTTCTTTGAATTTCTGAAGATCTGGTCGGGCCCTATATTAGTTTTGCACACACACACGTGATTGAATTTTTGATTTTTGATTTTTGTAAATGAATTTATTATTAGATATTATTGCTTATTATTTATTGTTTTTGAATTTTGTGGAGGAAAATTTCTTGCAGGAAGATAATTGTTCGATTGGAGTTTTATTTTCAAGAATATGTGTGGTGGGAATATTATTTCAGAAAGATCACTGCTCGGTTGAAGATTTTTTTTTTTTTTTGAGGAATATGTGTTGAGGAATTTTCTTTCAGAAAGATAATTATTTGATTGAAGATTTTATTCCCTTACGGAAAAACCGTACAGAAAATTTTGTAGTGAATTATGTAGAGAACTATGTAGAGAATTATATGAATATGTGCAGAGTTGTATGCAGATAAGTTTATAACAATATCTGCACGGAAACGTACATGGATTTGATAGAATACTAGTTATAAATATTGTATACGAATTTGTAAACAGTCTCTACATAATTATCTATATATTTCTGAGTAGGTTTTTGGAACATAGTTTGCTAGCACACAAATTTTGTCCTGCACGAACTTGTATAAAGATATGTATGCAAAATTCTACAGGTTTGTGAACAGAGAAACAAGACACGACAATTTGTTCTGATTGATATAATCTATTGAATATTATACATGTTTTTCAATAGCAAAGTATGCTTAGATTTTTTGAATGATATTCTTCCAGACTTATATTTATGCACGAAAATCTATAAATTTCTTGATTCCAGAATAATTTTCAATACAGATCTGTACAGAGATATGTGCTTGATATTTCATATTTTCCTGTACAAAATTATTATGATTCGAAATATTTATCTGCAGAAAATAAAAAAATGAATGAAATAGAAAAACATCGTACCCTTATCAAAATAATGTGCAGATATTTATGCAGAAATCTGTGCAGTAATCTGTGCAGTAATCTCTGCAGAAAATTCTACACAAATTACTTCAGAAGCATTGACATTGTTCCTCTGTAGAGAATTTGGACCATCTGTAGGGAACCCTGCAGATTGCCCTCCAGAACTGTGCAGAGAGTTCTGCAGAAATCTCTGCATAAATATCTGCAAATTATTTTGATAAGGGCAAGGAAACCTGTACATTTCATTGATTCGAGGAAATCGTACAGTTGTGCTGGAATGTGGGCATTATTTTATTACTGAATATTTTCAAAATTCCCTGCAGAGATGTGAAACAAGATATCATTATAGATTTCTGCATAGAATATGGATGCTCTGCAGATGTTCCTTTCACACAAAATCTGTGGAGATTGTAATAGAGTAGGTTGATAAAATAATTGTAGGATTGCTTATAGGAATTCCTACAGACTCTAGTGTTTTTACATGGATTTCTGAATAGAATATTTTGGATACAATCTAGAGAAATTTTGTGTATATATACGTACATATTTTCATTCTCTAGAACAATTTAAATATATAAATTTTACCAAAAGAAAGTTATGATATCAATAAATAAATCGGCAATTGTTCTTTTATAAAAAGCAATCGATTTGAAATAGCCATGCAAGAATGCACCTACGGCCCAGTACTGGCCCAATAATGGCAGACTCTATAGCAGTACTGACAGCCAGTACTTGTCCATTACTGGACCATTATCAAAATTATAAGAACGGTCCAATACTTCAGCAATTTACTGGCAAATTACTGGAAACCAGTACTGTGCCGTCAACGCAGAATAAGGAAAATGAAGTAAATACAAAATTATACACACTCAAACACACGCACATATATTATATATATATAATATATGTGCGTGTGTTTGGGCCAGTACTGGGCCGTAGGTGCATTCTTGCATGGCTATTTCAAATCGATTGCTTTTTATAAAAGAAACTTGCCAATTTATTTATTGATATCATAAATTTCTTTTGGTAAAATTAAAACTGAAATTTATGTAAATTCGAAGGTATAGGAGAAGTAACACTAAAGAAGTGGTAGTCTGACCAACAGACCCTGAACGTGAAGATGTTTACGCGTTAATATTTTCATAGATAGGTAGATTTGAATTTTTACCATATAAGGGTTCAAAATCGAGAGTTCGAAAATGAACTTTCATTAAAACAATGAAATAACCGCATAGATAGAGTTAAACTCTTAGAATTTTTTGACATTAAGGTTATCAAAAGTTATAAAATTAATGTTTAATTCTTACATAGGAAGAAACGACCTTATACTTGCCAGCCTTTTATCTTTTTAAAAGGTTTATTTGGGGGGGGGGGGGTGCGGGAAGATTTCACTACTTTTAAATAGTACATAATACCTAAATTACAAAGAATCATTAACATCAACTAATTAAGTTATAAATTTAAAAAATTAATGTACATATGCTTATGTATTATTGCAATCATAATTATTTTTTTGACACCGGTCTGCACACCAAATAGTTATGTTTGGATCATTATTATTCAAAAAAGAAATATCTAACGCGTAGTATTAGTTTTAGGGGTTTTTAACGCGTCTCAAAAAATATAGTTTATGATAAACTTGGAGAACCACACGAAGGTTAGAATCTAGCAGAAACCAACAGTAGGCTAATACTTCATAGCTCCTATATCCCCATAACTTGTTGCCAACCCACATTCGTATTATAACTATCTCTAATCTGAAGCACTTATCTAGTATTGGTTTGTGCTAGTTTATAACCTCCCAGTAGAACTCCAAGTTTATCACAAATTATATTATTCAAGTTGCGATAAAAACCCTTAAAACTCATACTACACGTGTGCAATAATGTTTAATCTAGAACCTGCAAAATGTTTCAAGTAAAAAAATGCATTTACAGATAAGATGGCATTAGGATCAAAATAGTATCAATGGATTTCACTCAGTCAGATACGTATATTTTAATTATCTTTAAATAAATTAACTTTATGATAATGGAACATGATTCTTTGTTTTAAAATAAATTATTCTTTCTCTGTTACAGGTGATCCCATGAACTTGTCGTAAAAAAGAAATTTATAAACAGCAGACTTTACCGAATCAGCCTTATTTATCACCGTAAGTAATATACAGAAAAATAAAAATAAAATCCAAAATTTGTGTATATTATTTCTTCGAACTTAAAGGATGAAAATACAACACTTTCACTAGCTTGTACATGGAAAAATAGAAACTTTCTTGCATGAAAATATATGCAACCTTGTCTATGAACTTATAATTTTGACTTTCATATAAATAATTACACTGTCGACTTCACACCTTTAGAGTCTAAATTTTCAGGTATGTCTACTTGAAAATCGTCTATACCGATTTGGAGCTGTTCAATTTCGAATGCCTTATATGATAATTATTTTAAAATTGGTTGATAGGATAAACTTGAAATTTCTCATGATATCCCTCTGATTGGTATGTTTAATGAAAACTTCGTTATTTTCAATTTTCAGAGTGCCCAAAATATAGTCTGTTTCCAGAATATGGGTTGAGTGTCTCTATTCTCAATGGAAATACATGTTCTGATTTCTAAAAAGCAAATAGACCATGCAAGTAGTTGTTAAGGGGTTATGACAGTGTTAAAATTTTGAAAATACCCATTTTTTTTATTCACTTTTTTCATAGTTAATAGTCTGTAGAATATGGTCCTCAAAGCCGTTTTTGGCTAAAAAAATTTTCCTCGAAGATATTAACAAAAAACTAACAAATCTGTTTCAAGTAAATTTTTGAAAAATCGTGATTTTTAAATATTTTAATTAGGCCAAACTTGTGGAAAGGATTGTTCTAACCCACTTTTTACAGAGTAATTTCATGAGAAATCTTACTGAAAATAAGACTTAAAAACCGTTTTACAAACCGTTTTTATCTCAAGAGTTATTAATTTAATTATTTCCGTAAAATAAATAAAATCTGTAAAATTAATTTTTCTATGTGTGATTTTATGTTACTAAACTCAATGTGTTAAAGTAAAGGCATTCAACAAATTTGAATTTGCCACTCGAATAGGTTGTGCCTCACAGCGTCTGGTCGAGAATGAAGATTTCTGTTTGATCGGTATAGTAGAATTTTCTGTAAAGCAGCAGAAAGCAGCCAAACAGCTGTTTTTCATCCAAGACACTAGATCAGTGCAGTTAGTCTGCTAGCTGCTGTAGCAATGCTTATAACCTTAGTGGTGTTGCAAAAGTGCAAGAGCTTCTGCAGAGTACAAACATTATTCAGATAAGTATTGGAAACTAATTTGTAATAACAGTGTTCATAATGAGCTTTTTCTTTGTTGGTATATTTTTTGCTTTTAGGTATACGGGTGCAAGCCAGCAAAATGGGAGCTTATATTGACTGCCTGAAGTATTATTTTGCATACCTTTTAAGAACTTGAAGTGTATTTAATAATGGTAAGTATTGTATGTAACTGTAATTCATAAACACAATTTGATTATGAATAGCTAACGATAATTTTTATTTTATTTTCAGCTTCTAAATGCTATTATCACACAGCATGACAAGCGCGTACCATCAAATATACTTGATTGTATGTATATTTGAGTACCAAAAGCAAATCAAGGTATGCCGGATATTTTCTGTAAGTATAGCTGAGTTCATTTATATGATTTACATTATAAACTTTAAATGCCTTTTAGTCAAATTTAGTTTTTTCATGCCTTTGATGTACTTGCCGCAGATTTCTGAAGGAACCGTAACATCAATCCGGATGAACCAAAGTGGAAAACCTTCCTAATGAGTACGGTCACAAACTGAGTGGAGCAGAATTGGCAAAAATAAGTTCAAAGTGAATGTTACGTATGTTTACATATGTAACATTCACTATAATTATTAATATTGTCAATATATGTTTAATTAATTATATTAATTTTGTGTTTTTCAGGAATCTGTTCCACTTAGTCTGAGATCAGACTCATAATGAAGATTTGGCACTTTGATTCAACAGGATTGATGGTACGGTTCCATCAGAAACATGTGGCAAGTAAATAAAAGTGATGAAAATCATGATTTTTGGTAAGCAAATACCTTTAATTGTTTTTAAATGTTACACTCACTTTATGCATATTATTTATGCATAAAAGTGATGTATAATACTTGTATTTGAAAGCAAAAATATAGTTTTTAGAGCACCTATATATCTATTAATTTTTTACAACACTAACAATTTTTCTTTTTTTTTCAGGTTTTAACACTGTCATAACCCCTTAAGCCCACAGCTTTAAGGGATAGTATATCCTATCCTATCCTATCCCTTTGAGCACTTGGCTTGACAGCTCATAAGTTTTCGTTACCTTATACAAATCAAGCTTTTTCCTTGGGAAAAGTCTCGTTACGTCTGGAAACAGAGTGTACTTGCTCTCTCAAAATTATGAAAAACTTCTAAACCACTTGTCTTCTGAACTTATATCATAATTATAAATCTTGAAAAAACATTTTCCACATCACTAGTATCGCACAGGACTTCCTTCCCTTTATAACATGACAGTTGCGTAGCCACCCAATAGAAATAGCAGAACATCGACTGCAAATTGTGTAAAAACTTTCAACGATACTTAAACGATGAAAATACAACACTTTCACTAGCTTGTCACTTCACAAGAAAATTTTTTCCTTGTATAACCTGATAGTTATAGTTATATGCCTTCGTAAGTTCTCATTGCCTTATACAAAACAAAACATGCTTTTCCCTTGGGAATGTCTCGTTACATCAGGAAACTTAGTGTACTTGCTCTCTCAAAATTGGCAAAAACTTCTAAACCACATGTCTTCTTAACTTATATAATAATTATAAATCTTGAAAAAACATTTTTCACATCACTAGCTTCTCACAGGAATTCCTTTCCTTTATAATATGACAGTTGTGTAACCTCCCAACAGAAGTTCTGTAAAAATTTTCTTCAATACTTACGTGAAGAAAATACAATTCGCACACTTTAAACCACTTGACTTCTAAATTTAGTAATCATAAATCATAAATCTTGAATATTAAAACTGCAAAACTTACGTAAACTTCTTTCACTTCACTATAAGTTTGTCACAGGAAAATACGTTGAATTTTTTATCTACCCTGAACGTTGTGTAACCTCCAAATGGAAAGAAATATCTGAAATAAACAAAAATAATTAAACAAAGAATCAGTTCACAAAAAATTAATTTATATTGTATTGATATATGTCGAAATAAAAGTAAATACTTATCTAATTGAATCCTGTTAGTCGTGTTTATGCTATTATTGTTAGGTATATGTACATATTTTTATCATTTAAGTTCTTCAGGCATTTCTTATAAATGATTCATTAATCAAAGTCTATTCAAGCTTTCTTCAATCAAGTTTGATAATATGTTACCATTAATAATAAGCAATGCATTGTTCATACGTAAGTGCAGATAACTATTAACAGTGAGGTCGATAGAAATTATTATCTTGATTGAAAATCCTTCACTAATTTCACTTCGTCACAGGAACCTTCTTTTTGATGGACTAAACTTGATAGATATTCCATCTATTCTTGTGAATCTAGTTCTTCCGGCATTTCTGATAAATAATTTATGAATACGTAACCATAATAAATATTACGTCAGAAACACTTTGTAAACATAAAATTTGATTAGACTGGATAAAAGTTGTTACAATTCATATATTGACTGATCCATTATTAAATGGATATATTTATTATACTTGACAATTGTGTTCTTCCAGCATATCTTATAAATAATTCTTGAATCAAAATAGTTTTTTACTTCACTAATTCCACTTCGTCACAGGAACTTTCTTTTTGCTGGTCTAAACTTGAGATATCCAGCTATCGTCTAGTACATGTCATTATAAAGTTTCTTGACTCAAAATTCACTTCGTCACAGGAACTTCCTTTTGGCTGCTCCCATCTTGATAGATATTCTAGTTATTCTTGTGAATTGAGTTCTTCCATCATTTCCTATAAATATTTTATTAATACGTAACTATATTAAATGTTATGAAAGAAACACTTTGTAAACATACATTTTATTAATACGTAACTGTAATAAATGTTAAGACAGAAACACTTTCTTAACATAAAATCATTTGATTATACTTTATAAAAGTTGTTATAGTTCTTATATTGACTGATCCATTATGAAATGGATATATTTATTATTCTTGACAATTGAATTCTTCCAGCATTTATTATAAATAATTCTTGAATCAAAATAGTTTTCCACTTCACTAATTTCACTTCATCGCAGGAACCTTCTTTTTGCTGGTCTAAACTTGAGATATCCAGCTATCGTCTAGTATATGACATTATAAACATTCTGGACTCAAAATATTCACATCATCACAGGAACCACCTTTTAGCTGGTCTCATCTTGATAGATATTCCAGCTATTTTCATGCTTTCTTGACTGAAAATACTGCTTTAATTTCACTTTGTCACAGGAACCTCCTTTTTGCTAGTTAATTATTAATTATTGTCTGTTATAAATATTTCCCAATAAATACAAGTGAGACACATATAAAATATTACACACTTTTTGTTTTTTTAGATCACACAGAAGCCTTTTCATTTTTTTTCAATATTCACCAATGATGTTTGGCGTATAACCTCCTCTAAGAAACTTGCAAAAATAGCTTGTCACATAAATTCCCTTGCTATACAACTTGATAGTTGTGTAAGCTCTCAATGGAAACAGAAAATATCTGAAAAAAAAATAAAAACATTTAAACAAAGAATCATTTTACGAAAAGTTTATTTTTATTGCACTGATAGATTTCAAAATAAAATTGAATACTTATCTAATTAAATTCTGTTAGTCATGTTTATGTTATTGTAATCTATTATTAATACATACTCGACTTATCGACTTAATTATATTTTACTGTTATAATTAAAATATCTAATTGGGTTAAATAGTTAGTACTACTTTTTATAAAATTTAATGAGAAACTGTTAATTAAACATGTTGATTATTTTATGATTGTATGTAAACACTGTTTCATCCTGAAAGATCGTCTGCATTTGCGCAGCATGTATAAGTATATCTATACAAGTATAAGGTCGTTTCTGCATGTAAAAATTAAAGATTAATTGTACAACTCTTGATAACCTTAATGTAAAAAAAAAACTCTTAATAACACTTATGCAGACAAAACAAAACTTTTAATAACATTCATACAGACAAAATAAAAATTCTTAGAGCTTACTCTAAAATTCAACTTTAATTTTCAAACTTCGACAACTCTTATGTAGTCGAAATTATAAGTGCTGTATTCTATACATTTATTTAATTATGGAAATTATAGATCTTGATAACACTTATATAGACAAAATACTAGTAGCTTTACTGCATACTGTTAAGACGTGTTGATATTATAATCGTCAGATCAAAAAATATTATATCTTCTTCCCTCTTGTGAATAAGTGATCGAACACAAATACTGGAAGAATATGTAATACTTATAGATCAATTTGGGAAACAAATAATTATGTTAGAATGAATGTCTTCTTTTACCTATTCAATGAGTTAATCACAACCACTCAAATCATGATGCTTATGCATTAAGCTAAAATCCGAAACTCTCATGTATGAAAATAGGAACGTGTAACCATCTTCGCGTTAAGGGTCTGTTGGACAGATTACCATTTCTTTTGTCACTTCTCCTTCGATTATCTATACCTTCGATTTGACATAAATTCTCATTTTAATTTTAAGAAAAGAAAGTTATGATATCAATAAATAAATTGGCAAGTTTTATGTTATAAAAAGTAATTATTTTCAAATAAATAAATAACCGATTAAATTGAAGAAGGATTATAAATATATGTGTTCATATAAACACTCAATCAAATTGCAGCATGTGAACAGGTGGATAGCCTGTGAAAAGGTACAGTCGGGTACAATTAAAACTTTGAATAATTGCGACTGCTGCCACGTTCTGTACATGTAATAGAATGGTATGATGTTCTTACATGACATTATCACATGACAAATGTGCCCATAATATGTAGTAATATCATGTTTGTTTAAAATAATTATGTAATTTAACAAGATTGTTTCGCTTCATGAAAACTTTTTCATTTATTTATGGAAGCTACGAGCGGATGTACAATCTACTCTACTTAGTAATTCAGTAATTGTATTGCTATCCATATTTCATTACAAATCTATGTCCAGGACGATTATATACAATTATATATGAGATTTAAATTCTGTTGATTTACATACATTTAAAAAAAACAGGAACAAATTCTATCATGTAGAACGCAATTTTTTGACGGAAAAACTTGCCGCCCCGTCCTATCATAGATAATCGATGAACCACTAAATGTCAGTGCAATTAACAATATCATAAAATTTTTAATATAGTTAATTTATCGTCCTATTATCCTATAATGGGTACTACTCAAATCATCATATTAAACTAATATGTAAATTACAAAGAATAGTTAACATCAACTAAATAAGTAATAAATTTAAAATATTAATGTACATTTGCTCATGAATTATTGTAATCTTAATAATAATTATTATTTTTCAGACACTATCTGTAGAGTAAATAGTTTTTTTTAGATCATTATTATTCACTAAGAAATCTATCTTTTCCAGACCACCTTCGAGGTAAATAGAATAGCGCGTTTTTTTTCCTTTATTGACAATAAATTTTATGTTAAGTTCCATAATGATTTGTTTCGCAAATATACATCAAAGAAATCTGTACGTCTAAAATTATTGCTAATTAATTAACTGATAACTGCTTTCTTGAAAACATTTGTACGTTACGTATACTATTATCATGCAGAACATGAGTGATATAGAATTTTATAATTTATACAAGTTTACATCGTATCCTTCACAATTGTTTAATCTATATTATAGAATAATGTAAATAATATTTAGAATAAAAAGAAGTATATGTAAGTTAGTTTCCAATATCCCAATGATTCTTTATGATAGGCGTATTATCATTTTTAATGCAACCCACCTAATTCGGTAAACGTTTAGAAAACTGTAATCGAATTTAAACTTTATGAAAACTTGTAAAAAATAGTGTCAGCAAAATTGTGGTATCCCCTGTATGTCTTTCACATAAATACTTACACGGTTGACATCATAAATTTAGTGTCTAAATTTTCAGGTAGGTCTCCCTAAAACTCATCTAGACCATATTTGAGCTGTTCAATATTGAATAATATAAAAACTTTCGTTGATACTAAAAAATGAAAATTTCACTAGCTTGTCATGTCAAAAGAATTCTTTCCTTGTAAAATCTGATAGTTGTATGCCTTCATAAGTTCTCGTTACCGTATACTAAACAAAAAATGCTTTTCCCTTGAGAAAAGCTCGTTACATCTGGAATCTGAGTGTACTTGCTCTCTCCAAATTGCGAACAAATTCTAAACCACTTGCCTTCTGAACGTATAGAATAATTATAAATAGGAAAACATCCACTGCAAATCTGTAAAAACTTTCAATGATAAATAAATGATGCAAACACAACACTTTCACTAGCTTGTCACATAACAAGAAAATTCTGTATAATCTGATAGTTGTATTCCTTCCAGTAAAACCTGAAAAAGTCTCGTTATGTCTGGAATCTGAGTGTACTTGCTCTCTCAAAATTGGGTGAAAATTCTAAATCACTTGTCTTCTGAACTTATGCAATAATTATAAATCTTGTAAAAATATTTTGCACATCACTAGCTTCTCACAGGAATATAACATGACAGTTGCGTAACTTCTTAATAAAAATAGAAAAACATGCACTGCAAACACTAAAAACTTTCTTCGAAACTAAAAAATGAAAATTTCACCAGCTTGTCACGTCACAAGAATTCTTCGCTTGTAAAATTGTATGCCTTCGCAAGTTCTCTTTATACCGTATACTAAGTAAAACTTGCTTTTCCATTGAGAAAAGTCTCGTTACATCTGGAACCACTTGTCTTCTGAACTTATAGAATAATAACAAAACTTTCAATCATACTTAAAAAGCACAACACTTTCACTAGCTTGTCACATAACAAGAAAATTATTTATAATTTTATAGTTGAATAATGCGTTCCAGTGATACTTGAAAAAGTCTCGTTACATCTGGAATGTGACTATACTTGCTGTGACTTTAGGACGAGAAATGATCAGAACTCATTCAAGATAAAAAATATATGTATTGAAGAAAAAAGGGAAAATGCACGTCGTGAGCTACAACTCGCTCGACGATCGTGCTACAACTGGACTGCCGATGTGCTGACAGTCCCTTTTAAGCGCTTAGAAACTAAGACTTACCCTATCATAAACGCGAAGAGACAAACAGTCGTACCTCGGCCCTCTACCTACTATAAAATTGTTCCTGTCGAACCTTCGCCAGCTGTCCTGCAATAAACCGCGCGTACAGATATTTTTTCGAACGGTCTAATTGCCTAAAATTTAGGTCTTATTATTTTACAACTGGGTTTCCCCGCGCCTTCGTTTTCCTAATCCTTGAGGTCATGTCTGTCTCACGTACTGCGCATTTCACATTCTCCCACCATCGAGATGAAACAAAAGGAAATTCATCTCGATCCACACAAGATACAAGTTATAAAATTTAACGCTAATTATTACATATTAGATTCATAGTTTCGTAACTCCAAACGATGTGTGAATGATTACAAATTTGAAATAAAAAGACAATAATACAAAAATGATATTCAAAAAAACTAAGAGTAATTTAAACGATTAGGTTTGACAACTTTTCTACCGCTTCGGGTAGTTATACAAGGTTTTTCCTTAGGCTTACATACTTCGCTCGGATCGTTGTTTTCTTCATTCATTCGCATATCAGTCGCCTTATACTTATTTTCAATAATTTCGCTATCTTCAGACATACTATCACACTTGCACTCTAATGGATAAATTCGCTGTATTGGTCGCACTAATTCGCCGTTAGCTAGTCGAAGGCGAACAACTCGGACGTTGCCATCCTTTCCTGCGATCAATTCGACGACGCGCGCCAAAGGCCAATCCATGCGCCGAATGTTTTCATTTTGTACAAAAACCAAATCGCCAACTTTCACAGATAGTTGATTACCTTTCCGGTTTTGCTGTCTATGTACAAGTGCGCCTAGATACTCAGATCGAAAACGTTCCCGTAGCTCGTTCTTGATTCTTTGACGATATTCGTATTTTTTCTCAAAATTTGATTTCTCTATCAGATCTAAGTCTAACACGCCTACTTCTTTAACTTCCTGCAAAAACATTGATGGAGTCAGCGGAGTTACCTCGTACGCGTTATCGGACATGAATGTTAAAGGTCGCGAGTTGATGGCTGCTTCGCAATCAACTAATACAGTGCTCATTTCCTCGTAGTCTAAGCAAGCTTTCTTTAGCGTTCGTCGTAGCAGACGCTTTAACACCCCGATCAATCGCTCCCAAAAGCCTCCCCACCATGCTGCCGTTGGAGGATTAAAAATCCATTTGATCGGCTCTATACCTGTCGAACTCTTCACCTTCTCGAAATCAAGCTTTTTAAAAAAATTATTAAGTCCCTGAAAATTTGTACCGTTGTCGCTGTACAGAATGCTTGGCCTCCCTCGGCGACCAATGTGCCGTCGAAGAGCCATTAAGAAAGCCGGAGTCGATAACGATGTAACTAATTCAAAATTTACGGCCCTCGTTACCGCGCACGTAAATATACACACCCATGCTTTCTACCCTCCCTTCAAGAAGAGAGGCCCAGTATAGTCGACTCCTACTACCTCAAATACGGCCGCATCGCGGACTCTATTCAGCGGCAAGGGCGCCGGCTCTGCTTCGAGAGGTTTCGCGTCATACCTTCGACAATCTACGCATTTGTTTACCAGCGATCGGATTAATTTTCTTCCCTTCAAAATCCAGAATCTCTCTCTTAATTTACTCAAGACAATCTCGACTCCCGCATGCTGTAATTCGATGTGTACCTGCTTGACTATTAATGCTACTAAACTATTATTGTTAGGTAAAATAATAGGACATCGAAAATTGAAAGAGTCCTCTCGCAATACTATCTTTGACTTTAAGCGAAGTAATCCGTCGTCGTTTTCAAAGGGTAGCAAGTGCCTTATTCGTGCATCGTCTTTTCCGCCTTTAAAATCTTGTTGAATACCTTTCAATAATGAGATTTCTGCGTTTTCGATTTCAATATCTAATAGCTTGCCTCCTTCACGAGTTTTTATTGCAACATTTGAACGTAAAAGTAAATCTTTTGTTTCTTGATTTTTTACTGGAATCTTCGCGTTATTAAAAAATTTAAAAATCCATGCAACTATACGTTTAACTTTTTCATAGCTTTCAAACCTTTCGAACGACGAATCACTTCCGCTTACTAATAATGCACAAGTACTTTGCTTTTGTGCAGACTTTTTCAGCTCTTTGTTAACTTCTTCTTCATCGTAACATGCTACATCAGCTGGCCAAAATTTCGATTTTAACTTTAACCACTCGGGACCCTCCCACCATCGGGATTTTAACAGCTGATCGGTTGTGCAACCGCGTGAAGGTAGATCAGCCGGATTTAATTCTCCCGGCACATGTCTCCATTGCTCGTGAGACGACAGACTACGAATCTCCTTCACCCGATTCCACACAAACGTAGCCCAGTTACTTTCTTTTCGTATCCACGTCAATACCGTTGATGAATCGCTCCAATAAAAAACTTTAAACTCTCTCCCTTTGAATGATTCTAAAATGGATGCGGTTAGCCTAGCCCCTATGGTAGCCGCTAAAAGCTCTAATCGCGTTATGCTCGCTCGCGCGTCTGTACTTTCTTGCTTAATCGGCGTGATGCGTGATTTTGCCTGTATAAAGTTAACTCGTATACCTGATTCATTTTCGACGCGTAAAAAAACAACTGCAGCATAGGCATCTTTGCTGGCATCGACGAACGTATGTATGGATACATTATCGTTCTCTCCGAGTTCACCGAACAAACATCGCGGCACCTTTATTTCGCTCAAACGGCTCAGATTGTTCGCCCATTTCAAAAATTTTGACTTTATTTCGTCGCTTACTTCGGTATCCCATGCTAATTTTTGAGCCCAAGTCTCTTGCAGTAAAAGTCGCGGCAATATGGTAACTGGGGCCGCGAAACCTAAAGGGTCAAAAATGCGATGAGTAGCGGACAAAATAGATCTCTTAGTGATCTTGTCGACTCTGAGCTTCTCTGTAAAATTGACTTTAAGTGCGAGCGTATCATCTTTTTTATCCCACGCGATCCCTAAAACATTTGTCAAGTGATTACTCGAATTGTCGCGTGTATACTCCCACCCTCGCAAATCGAAACTCGCCGACTCCATCACTGCTTTTGCATTGCTTTTAAAACTCTCTAATTGATCTAAAGAATTAACGCTAGTGACGCAGTTGTCGACGTAAAAGCTACGCATAAGTTTTACAATATTGTCTCTAGCCGAATTAACTCTACTCTCGTCGTCTAGAGATTTTAGCGCTCTCTCTAAATGCATGCCTAGCACTGCTGCTAAAATAAAAGGGCTACATGATAAGCCGAAAACAATTCTACAGTGCCGGAAAATGATCATGTTGCCTTGCTCGTCGTACCAGAGGAAGCGCAAAAAATCTCTATCCTTTACATCAACGCTAATCTGCAAAAATGCTTTTCTGATATCAGAGACTACTCCTATCTTACCTTCTCTGAAGTTCAATAAACATGATGTTACTAACTCGATGAGGTTCGCTCCCTTCTCGACGCAGTCATTGATGGACGGGGCTCCTCTCTCCTTAGCAGATGCATCGAACACAGGCCGCATCACCGTAGTACTGTCTTCTTTTATTACGTCATATAATTCATTAGCCTTAAGCTTACGTGTAGTATTCTGTAGGCGGCTAATTGACAGACTTTTATTATCGCTGAGAGCGGGATGATTTTCACACCAGGGCAATTTAACCTCGTAGCGCCCTTCTTCGTTTATGATCACGCCATTTAGAAAAGCCTGATTTATGGCTTTATACTCGTCTTCCTTCAAACGCTGTTCAATGGGATCGGAGATACCGATCGCGTCTAGAGTCCAGAGGTCCTTAATAGCGGCGTTCTGGACGTACATGGAAATCGCAGATGTCGCTAAATTTATGTGCCTGTTTATTACAGACCTCTCCGTGGGTACCTTACCCATCAGCGTCCATCCGAGATGCGTTTCTATTGCCGTTAAGCCACTTTTTAATAGATGCACTCTTCCAGTATATAATTTCCCGGCTATATCAGCGCCGATAAGCAGGGACACAGTCTTTTCAGCACTACATACGTCCGATAAGCTTACATTCATATTCTTTAACTCCTTAAGCCAACTTCCTTCCGTCACTGATGGCACGTCTGCGCATATCACCCTTTCATCGAGAACTTCAAAATTACACCAATAACTGCCGTCTAAGCTTCCAACGTGAATCAAATATCTATTATGCGTAGTGACACTAGATTTATCACCACCGAAAAGTAAATGTATCATATCTTGCTGCGTTATCGGTTGGTACTCGAGCTTGTTGGCCACATGTCGCAAGATGTACGAGTTTTGCGAACCCGTGTCTATTACCGCACGCACAATCATTTCGGTCTTGTCACTGCGAACTTTCACCTTAAGCGTTGGCATGAATGTCGTTGGGATTCTATTCGATGAAGCAAGATTATGTTCTTCTTGAATATTTACTGAAGTTACTGCAGTCTCGGGCTTATCATTTTGCGTCTCTACTCTAGGTTCATCAGCATAACACATTATATCCATGTGGCGACGCGAGCATTTTGTACACTTCACATTTACACGGCAAAATCGAGCTCCATGCCCGATTTTTAAACAGTTGAAACACGCGCGTTTTTTCTTCGCCATTTCCTGCCTCTCTGAGATTGTCATCTGCTTACCTTTCGCGCACTTGCCACTATCATGATCGCTTTTGTCACAGAAAATGCATGAACTGGTTTTTCCTTTCGATGCTAATAAATTTCTCGCACTTGGTACATCCTTTCCTGCTGCTTTCGTCTTCTTCGCACGCTCGGGCTCATTATCTTCTTTAGATGCGAATTCTACTGCCATGCCTACTTTATATTCGCCTTCTACTTCTTCGCCCATAAAGCTTATAAGTCTGTCTAAACGCGACTTATACTCATCGGTGGTGCTGCCAGACGGAATAACAGTCTTATTAGCAATATTAAATCGTTGCCATATGCGTAGAAAATCTTCGGGTAGCGAGGATTCGACCAAGCGTTGCTTTAAACTCTCGATCACTTTGGGATAGTTCTCACTAGTCGGTGGGTAACTTTTCACTAATTCACTCGCGCGAGAATCCGGCACCATTGCTTGTATCAAATATTGAAATTTCTCTTCATTACCAATTTGCTTATCTTCGTCAATATTTTTAAACAAGCTCCAAAATTGCAGCCATTCTCGTATGTCTCCGCTGAATTTCTTCAATTCGATCTGTGGCAAATGATACGATTTCCTCGCTTCTACTGGAGGGCCACTGACGTTTGGCACATTCATCGGATCTACACTTGCTGCTCGGCTGGTTCTCGGCGCCATTCTGCTAGTGAACTTTTGTTTTATCAAAAAAAACTTGTTGTTGTAAATATCGTGCTCATCCATCTCCTTTTCGATGTCCGCATCGGCTTCGTCGTCTGCTACCATCTTCTCAATAATCGCAGCTGCATTTTCTTCTGAAGCGTTGTGCTTACTCACCAGTAATTCGTATGCCGCGCTCTTTTCGGTATTTTCAGCCACGGCATTCTCAAGTAAAGCGTCTAACGAGTTTAACGCTTTCGTAAAGCTAATACGTAAAACTGTCTTCCTTTTCTTCAATTGCTCCATTTTTCTGATTAATTCTCAGATACACTCTAAAGTGACCATACACACAGTCCTGTCACGGTCGCCAAAATGTGACTTTAGGACGAGAAATAATCAGAACTCATTCAAGATAAAAAATATATGTATTGAAGAAAACAGATAGAAAAGCATGCACTGCAAACACTAAAAACTTTCTTCGATACTAAAAAATGAAAATTTCACTAGCTTGTCATGTCACAAGAATTCTTCGCTTGTAAAATTGTATGCCATCACAAGTTCTCTTTATAACTAAGCAAAACATGCTTTTCCATTAAGAAAAGTCTCGTTACATCTGGAACCACTTGTCTTTTGAACTTATAGAATAATAAAAAAACTTTCAATGATACTTAAAAAGCACAACACTTTCACTAACTTGTCACATAACAAGAAAATTATTTATAATCTTATAGTTGAATAATGCGTTCCAGTGAAACTTGAAAAAGTCTCGTTACATCTGGAATCTGAGTGTACTTGCTCTCTGAAAATTGGGAGAAACTTCTAAAAAATCACCTGTCTTCTGAACTTGTGTAATAATTATAAATCTTCAAAAAATCCTGTGCACATTACTAGCTTCTCACAGGAATTCCTTCGCTTTATAACATGACACTTGCGTAACTTCTTAATCGAGATAGAAAAACATGCACTGCAAACACTAAAAACTTTCTTCGATACTAAAAAATGAAAATTTCACTAGCTTGTCATGTCACAAGAATTCTTCGCTTGTAAAATTTTATGCCATCACAAGTTCTCTTTATAATTAAGCAAAACAAGCTTTTCCATTAAGAAAAGTCTCGTTACATCTGGAACCACTTGTCTTCTGAACTTATAGAAAAATAACAAAACTTTCAATGATACTTAAAAAAACACAACACTTTCACTAACTTCTCACATACCAAGAAAATTGTTTATAATCTGATAGTTGTATCGTTGTATGCCTTCCAGTAAAACCTGAAAAATAAAGGAGAACATTTTAATAAAGAATCAGTTCACAAAATCTTTCATTATATTATGTACGAAAAAAAGTAAAACTAAGTACTTATCTAATTCTAGCCTTTTCGTTATGTTTGTGAGATGTCTTAACATAACCGCGCCTCTTGATATGTTTGAAAATAAAATCACTTCACTATTAATTTATTGTATCATCATGTGTTAATGTATATATGAGATACTTTTTCTTTTCTTTAACACTACGTGTTTATTGTACTTAGAAAAAATTAAAATTAAAATGTAAATACACCGTAGGCGGTAGGAGCCAGCAGAATCGTTCGTCTGCATATATAAACTGCACAGATACAATACACATTAATATAGTATATACGTAGAGCTGACGTCACGATGACGTAGTCCGCGGAGAAAATTTGTTCCGACGGGAGAAGAATTTTTGGTTAGAAGAATTCGGGACCTCGCACTTTCACTTCACAAAATCTTTTGATCGAAGTCATTTTGTAAAATATGATCCTGAAGTGATTTTGTTAGTTTTATCCCAAGCTTTCATTTGAGTGCTCATAAGTGAGAATTAAAGCTCTTAATGCGAAGAAAATCGTACACCAAGGTTCCAACAGTGCCAATTTAAAGTATATATGGTCTTGCTAACGCCCGACGGCGGCGTACGTAATAAAGTACCTTATACTTGCCATCGTAGCGCTACCACGCCCCTTGATTATAAATCTTGAAAAAACATTTTTTACATCACTAGCTTCTCACAGGAATTCCTTCCCTTTATAACATGACAGTTGCGTAACCTCCCAATAGAAATTGTGTAAAAACTTTCTTGATACTTAAACGATGAAAATACAACACTTTCACTAGCTTGTCACATCACAAGAAAATTATTTCCTTATATAATCTGAAAATTCTATAAAACTTTTCTTCGATTCTTGAACGATGAAAATAGAACGCTCACTAGCTGGTCATAAGGATCCCTTTCGATTCACAGCCTGAGAGTCTACCTCCCAGGAGACGAAAGGAAAAGTTAACAATTATTCACAAGAAGATCAGCAATCGAGGAATATTGTCAACGCACATAACCAGCTTGTCACATCACAAAATAGCTATTTCCTTATATAATCTGAAGATTCAGTAAAAATTTTCTTCGATTCTGGAAAAATGATAATTAAACACTTTCACTAGCTTGTCATACGGAATTATAAACTGAGAATTCTTTCTTGGATTCTTGAACGATGAAAATCAAACACTTTCACTAGCTGGTCATAAGGAAATAATTAATAATAAACAAGCACTTCAACAATTGTATAGAAACTTTCTTGCATAGAAGATGAATATAGATCTTCTTAACACTTCACTAGCTTGTCATCACAAAAAAGTTATTTCCTTTATAATCTGAAGCAAGAATATTCTCTATTATATAAACTGAATAATCTCTAAAATCCAACAAAATAAAACACTTTCACTAGCTATTCATAAGAATCACTTTCGGTGAACAGCCTGAGAGTCTACCTCCCAGGAGACGATAGGAAAAGTTATGAACTATTCATATACACTTAAACAACTTAGAATCTTTCATGCATGAGCGATGCATATTCTTGACACTTCACTAGCTTCTCACAATAGAAAATAATTTTTTCCTTATATAAACTGAATATTCTCTGAACCAAGAAAATAAAACACTTTTACTATCTATTCATAAGAATTCTTTTCGACGTACAGCCTCAGAGTCTATCTCCCAGGAGACGATAGGAAAAGTTAACATAAGCATTTCCACAATTGTACAAACTTTCTTGCGTGGAGGATTGAATATAATCGTAACAATCAACCAACTTGTCACATCACAAGAAAATTATATAAACAGGAAATTCTGTATAAATTTTCTTTGATTCTTGGACGATGAAAATACAACACTTTCACTAGCTTCTCATCAGGATCTCTTTCGACGAATAGCCTGAGAGTCTACCTCCCAGGAGACGATAGGAAAAGTTATGAATTATTCATATACACTTAAACAACTTAGAAACTTTCATGCATGAGCGATGCATATTCTTGACACTTCACTAGCTTCTCACAATACAAGACAATTTTTTCCTTATACTGAATATTCTCTATGTTAAAACTTTCTTCGTTTCTTGAACCAAGAAAGTAAAACACACTAGCTATTTGTAAGGATCCCTTTCGATGTATAGCCTGAGAGTCTATCTCCCAGAAGACGATAGGAAAAGTTAACATAAGCATTTCCACAATTGTAGAAACTTTCTTGCGTCGAGGATTGAATATAATCGTAAAAATCAACCAACTTGTCACATCACAAGAAAATTATATAAACAGAAAATTCTGCATAAATTTTCTTTGATTCTTGGACGATGAAAATACAACACTTTCACTAGCTTCTCATCAGGATCTCTTTCGACGAATAGCCTGAGAGTCTACCTCCCAGGAGACGATAGAAAAAATTACACATCCACTTCAAGAATGTAGAATCTTGCTTGAAAGGTGAACCCAGGAGACGATAGAAAAAGTTACATATTCACTTCAACAACGTAAACTTTCTTGAAAGATGAATTCTTAACATTTACTAGCTGCCACATCACAGAATAGTTATTTCTTTATATAATCTAATAGTAAAAAAACCTGAAAAATAAAAGGATATATTTTAACAAAGAATCAGTTCATGAATCTTTCATGTATTGTATATTTAAAAAAAAAGTACAACTAAGTACTTATCTAATTTGAGGCTATTAGTCTTGTTTGTGAAAATTTTTCATAATTATATCTGTCAGTTTTTAAATATTTCATCAAACCCAGCTTTATAAATTGCATATTATGTTGAAAATAAAATCACTTTGGTACTTTATTTTGTACAATACTTATTTTTCTTTAACATTGCATATGTGTTATTATATTCAAAAATCAAAAAATGTGAATACACCATCGTCTGCTCTTCTGCACACTTGATGAACTGTATAGATGCAAGCAATATTAAACGTAGTGCCTACGTCACGATGACGTACTTCCGCGGAGAACATTTTTCCGTCGGGAGAAGAATTTTCGCGTTGAAGAATTCGTGACCCCGAACCTTCACTTCATAATATCTTTTGATAGAAGCCATTTCACAATATATGATCCTGAAGTGATTTTGCTAGTTTTATTCCAAGCTTTCATTCGAGTGCTCATAAGTGAGAAACAAAGCTCTTAATGCGAAGAAAACCGAATGTCACATCTCCAACAGGGCCTATGAGACGTATATAGGGTCTGGCTATAGCGCCCGACGGCGGCGTATGTACTGACGTACCTTATACTTGCCATCGAGGCGCTACCGCGCCTCTTAATGATGCATGATGATCTATATAATACGGAAGTACGTAGTACTGACGTAACCGGAATTACATTAATTGTTCAGTGTTCTCTCTCGAGAAGAATTGACCAGCCCGAACTTTCACTTTACAATAACTTTTGATAGACTCTATTATGCAAAATATGATCCTGATGTAATTTTGTAAGCTTTATCGAAAGCTTACATATAAATGCTTATATGTACGAAACAATGCTCTTAGTGCGAAGAAAATCGTACGCCAAGGTTCTAACAGGGCAAGTTTAAAGTATATAAGGGTCGTCTGGCTTGCGCTCGACGGCGGCGTACGGACTTATACTTGCCATCGTGGCGCTACCGCGCCCCTTGATAATTTTTATTCTACATACATTTTTATTCTACATCTTATTTATTTATTTCAACACAATTGGTCTTTTTACAAAAGAATCTTGCCAATTTATTTATTGATATCACAACTTTCTTTTCTGAAAATTAAAATTAGAATTTTCGTAATATCAAAGGTAGTGAAGTGATACTAAAAGAATGGTTGTCTGTTCAATGGACCCTTAATACGAAGCTGTTTATGTATATACATATATTTTATTGATGAGAAATTTAGATTTTGCAAGTTGATGTGTATACAAATCAACTTACAAATCAACTTACAAATCAAACCTACAAATTCGTGTAATGATGCAAACATAACTATTTGCTGTGCAAACTGGTGTCAAAAAATAATTATTATTGCAATAATACATAAGCATATGTACATTAATTTTTTAAGTTTATAACTTAATTAGTTGATGTTAATGATTCTTTGTAATTTAGGTATTATGTACCATTTAAAAGTAGTAAAATCTTCCCGCACCCCCCCCCCCTTTAAAACTTTTAAACCTTTTAAAAAGGTAAAAGGCTGGCCAGTATAAGGTCGTTTCTTCCTATGTAAGAATTAAACTTTAATTTTATAACTTTTGATAACCTTAATGTCACAAAAATTCTAAGAGTTTACTCTATCTATACGGTTATTTCATTGTTTTAATCAAAGATAATTTTCGATCTCACAATTTGGAACGCTTATATGGTAAAAATTCAAATCTATCTATCTATGAAAATATTAACGCGTAAACATCTTCACGTTAAGGGTCTGTTGGTCAGACTACCACTTCTTTAGTGTTACTTCTCCTATACCTTCGAATTTACATATATTTCAATTTTAATTTTACCAAAAGAAAGTTATGATATCAATAAATAAATTGGCAAGTTCTTTTATAAAAAGCAATCGATTTGAAATAAATAAATAAGCGTTTAAAAGGGGGAGGATTATAAATATATATGTATTTATATAAGCACTTGACCAAATTGCAGTATGTGAAAAGGTACAGTCGGGTACAATTAAAACTTTGAATAATTACGACTGCTGCCACGTTCTGCGCATTCTAGCTGACGTTTGGTGGCCGATCATGATGATGCCGTATTTACCGTGGGAGATTAGGCTACCATTCTTCCGGTAAATTGGGCGTAGCGTGATGAGTCACAAACATGCGCAGAACGTAGCGCCAATATGTTATTATTCAATGTTTCATTTTAACCCTATGGTACACGTAATAGAATGGTATGATGTTCTTACATGCCATTATCACATGACAAATGTGCCCATAATATGTGGTAATATCATGTTTGTCTAAAATTATTATGTAATTTCACAAGATTGTTTCGCATCATGAAAACTTTGTCTTTTATTTTTGGAAGCAACGAGTGGATGTACAATCTACTCTACTTAGTAATTCAGTAAATCTGTTGCTATCATCCTTATTTCATTAAAAATCTATGTCGAGGACGATTAGATACAATTATATATGGGATTTAAATTCTGTTGATTTACATTCATTTAAAAAAAACAGGAACAAATTCTATTATGTTGAACGCAATTTTTTTACGGAAAAACTTGCCGTCCCGTCCTATCATAGATAATCGATGAACTACTAAATGTCATTGTAATTAACAATATCATAAAATGTTTCATATAGTTAATTTATCGTCTTATTATCCTATAATGGGTACTACTCAAAACATTATATTGAAATGTGAGAACGATGGCCTCAAATAATAATAATAGGAACTCTATGTTTTAATTAAGTAAAGATTTAAAATTAAAAGCGGTAAACTACATAAATATTAATTTAAAATTTTTAAGCTTGATATATTTTCCAACTTGAGTCATAGAAATTTATTATTATGATAGGACGGGACGGCAAGTTTTTCCGTAAAAATATTGCGTTCAACATGATAGAATTTGTTCCTGTTTTTTTTAAATGAATGTAAATCAACAGAATTTAAATCCCATATATAATAGTATCTAATCGTCCTCGACATAGATTTTTAATGAAATAAGGATGATAGCAACAGATTTACTGAATTACTAAGTAGAGTAGATTGTACATCCGCTCGTTGCTTCCATAAATAAAAGACAAAGTTTTCATGATGCGAAACAATCTTGTGAAATTACATAATAATTTTAGACAAACATGATATTACCACATATTATGGGCACATTTATCATGTGATAATGGCATGTAAGAACATCATACCATTCTATTACGTGTACCATAGGGTTAAAATGAAACTTTGAATAATAACATATTGGCGCTACGTTCTACGCATGTTTGTGACCCATCACGCAACGCCCACTTTACCGGAAGAATGGTAGCCTAATCTCCCACGGTAAATACGACATCATCGTGATCGGCCATCAAACGTCAGCTAGAATGCGCAGAACGTGGCAGCAATCGCAATTATTCAAAGTTTTAATTGTACCCGACGGTACCTTTTCACATACTGCAATTTGGTCAAGTGCTTATATAAATACATATGTATTTATAATCCTCCCCCTTTTAAACGCTTATTTATTTATTTCAAATCGATTGCTTTTTATAAAAGAACTTGCCAATTTATTTATTGATATCATAACTTTCTTTTGGTAAAATTAAAATTGAAATTTATGTAAATTCGAAGGTATAGGAGAAGTAACACTAAAGAAGTGGTAGTCTGACCAACAGACCCTTAAGGTGAAGATGTTTACGCGTTAATATTTTCATAGATAGATAGATTTGAATTTTTACCATATAAGCGTTCCAAATTGTGAGATCGAAAATTATCTTTGATTAAAACAATGAAATAACCGTATAGATAGAGTAAACTCTTAGAATTTTTGTGACATTAAGGCTATCAATAGTTGTAAAATTAATGTTTAATTCTTACATAGGTGTTATGTGTCCTACAGCGACCGGATTCGCGGGTATGTATTCATTCCACGGCCACCTATTATTTTCCGAAAAATTATTCCCGATTATCAATGTTGACTTCATTGTTTAAACAATTAACGGTTTTTCACTTAATTTAACTATAAAAAAAAACTCGATAGAAAATTTCATTCTAAACCAAAAAGAATTCTTCATGTTTTGTCATACGTAGCTTCTTTTTCAAGATATACGGGATTATTTGACGAAAAATGCAAAATTCCGCCGTTTCTCTTCTATTAAATAAATTCCTAAGGTTTTCCGCACGCAGGAGCAAGACCATCTTATTCTACGCCTTTTTTTACTTTTTTAAAAAAAAAACTGAAGTGCTCCAAGCAACATCCACTAGTAGGCCTTTTTCATACTAGTACGCCTGGACCTTCGTATCACTCTTCTATAATCTTAGGAATAGGTAATAGGTATTCTTCGGGTTGCTCAGTGATCAAGGATTTTTCCAGGTCTGGCAAACCTTGTATAATGCTGTCCGCTGCTGATTGTAGGTCTGGATCTCCTAAACTGACCAGAGTCGCATCACCGTCAATTGACGCTGCAGGGGTCCAACTTCTTCCTACACCTAGATCAGACAGAGTATCTGAGTCTTGGTCTATGTCTTTTCCTAGGTTTGATTTATCCTGATCACTCTCTTCGTTTTCAGTAGCAGTAGAAGTGGTTGAAGAATTTGAATTAATATTCTGACTCGGGTTATCCAGAGGAATTTGTGGTCTTTAACGAAAAGGATTGCGATCTTCTAGAGGCTCTATAGGATTTTCTCTAGGGATTTTTTCTCGCCTTTCGAAAGGGTAAAAATTAGCCAGGTCTTCGGCACTAAAGTGGCTAACCCCTAGATTCTTCGCTACTTATAGGGTAAGCTTCTTCTTATGATTCATATACCTCTTATAGCGTGAGTGTTTCAATATTATTGGTATTATTATGTATTCACTTAGCAATAATTCCTGTATATACTTGTATTCGATGAGTAAGTTATAGTTGGGTTTATTTTCTAAATGTATCGTAAAATTCTTCTAAAGCTAATATTAAGTGATCTAATGGTATTTCTATATTAACCATTAATTCACCTCGAAGACTTGCTTTAAAATGTATACCGGTGGTAATGGCATTGCTAATTTCTACTAAGGAAGATTTTAATACTTTTATTAGTGAATTTGGAAAGTTCAAAAAAGTAGACGCGATGATTTTATTATCTCCTAATTGAATATATCTTAGTTTCTTATTTCTATGTTTTCGGATCTGAGTCTCTTTACTTTGATAATGAGTTATATCACGAGTGATCAGGAGTACTGTAGGCTTCAAAGTGAAAAATTTTTTTCGGAAAGCTAAAGATAATTTATAGGTAGCAATTAAATGTAATCTTATTAACGAATCTTCGTTTATTTGATTGAGCTGCATGAACAATTTAACGAGTTAGGATGCAAGGTATTTGGGTGTAGAGTATAAAGTATCAAAGGATCCTTCTAACCCTTGAGAGCACCAACAGCAGGTGACGGTATCCCACCAGCACTTACTTGCAGTTAACTAACTAGAGCACAGTGCGACTGGAAACCACTACCGATGGGTCAAAGGTCAAATAGGTTAGGGAAGGAAGAGAATAAATGTAACTAATACTTTGCACTTATGGGCTAGCTAGGTTTGTGTTTTACTGATAACGTTAATCGGTTAGGGATAAAGTCAAACTAAGTAAACTTCTTCAATTGTGTTTTATTTGTGCTTTTATTTGGTTACTTTTAGTTCTTAGTGTCAATAGTTCTTAATAAAGTTACTATCAAATTATCTTGCAATTACTATCGTTAATTATAGATACGGTTGAAAGTGATTTAACTACTAATTTCTTAATTACTTGAAATAATTTGATAAAATTTGCTAAATTTTGTATAACTCGTAATTTATAACTACATAACAAACATTCAAATAGATATTAGTATAAATGTGATATATGTATGGATTCATGTACTTATATATATATATATATATATACATATATATATATATATATATATATACACATTTTTTATTTATTTAATTCGTAATTTCTCAAATATTTTCTCTAGTTTTGTTATTTCCGCATTGCTAACTCTTCGATCGGTATTTATTTCATGGAAACCATGTAGAATAGCTTTTGTAACGCTGCAAAGCAATCTTTTTACAATTTTTATTCCAGATTGCAGGCTAGTGATTTGATTAGCTGCAAGGTATTGTTGCTGTATTATAGTATATTGGACTCGATGGTGTGACCCTATATCATCATAGGCATTATTTAGGCTTAAGGTAACTACTGAATTTTCGACGATTTGTTGTGATTGGAATCTTTTTGCTAAATCTAATTCAGACAATATTCCCTTAATAACCTCAGCTAATAATTTCTTAAGCTTATTCTTAAATTCTAATTGATGCTCTTGGAGTTCTTCGAGAGTTGCTTCTATCAAGGGGCGCGGTAGCGCCTCGATGGCAAGTATAAGGTACGTCAGTACATATGCCGCCATCGGGCGCTATAGCTAGACCCTATATACGTCTCATAGGCCCTGCTGGAGATGTGACATTCAGTTTTCTTCGCATTAAGAGCTTTGTTTCTCACTAATGAGCACTCAAATGAAAGCTTGAAATAAAACTAGCAAAATCACTTCAGGATTATATATTGTGAAATGGCTTCTATCAAAAGATATTATGAAATGAAGGTTCGGGGTCACGAATTCTTCAACGCGAAAATTCTTCTCCCGACGGAAAAATGTTCTCCGCGGAAGTACGTCATCGTGACGTAGGCACTACATATACTATTGCTTGCATCTATACAGTTCATCAAGTGTGCAGAAGAGCAGACGATGATGTATTCACATTTTTTGATTTTTGAATATAATAACACATATGCAGTGTTAAAGAAAAATAAGTATTGTACAAAATAAAGTACCAAAGTGATTTTATTTTCAACATAATATGCAATTTATAAAGCTGGGTTTGATGAAATATTTAAAAACTGACAGATATAATTATGAAAAATTTTCACAAACAAGACTAATAGCCTCAAATTAGATAAGTATTTAGTTGTACTTTTTTTTTAAATATACAATACATGAAAGATTCATGAACTGATTCTTTGTTAAAATATATCCTTTTATTTTTCAGGTTTTTTTACTACTAGATTATATAAAGAAATAACTACTCTGTGATGTGGCAGCTAGTAAAGTGTTAAGAATTCATCTTTCAAGAAAGTTTACGTTGTTGAAGTGAATATGTAACTTTTTCTATCGTCTCCTGGGTTCACCTTTCAAGCAAGTTTCTACATTCTGGAAGTGGATGTGTAATGTTTTCTATCGTCTCCTGGGAGGTAGACTCTCAGGCTATTCGTCGAAACGTATCCTGATGAGAAGCTAGTGAAAGTGTTGTATTTTCATCATCCAAGAATCAAAGAAAATTTATACAGAATTTCCAGTTTATATAATTTTCTTGTGATGTGACAAGTTGGTTAAGAGTTAGGATTATATTCAAAGCTAGTGAAGTGTCAAGAATATGCATCGCTCATGCATGAAAGTTTCTAAGTTGTTTAAGTGTATATGAATAATTCATAACTTTTCCTATCGTCTCCTGGGAGGTAGACTCTCAGGCTATTCGTCGAAAGGGATCCTGATGAGAAGCTAGTGAAAGTATTGTATTTTCATCGTTCAAGAATCAAAGAAAATTTATACAGAATTTCCTGTTTTTATAATTTTCTTGTGATGTGACAAGTTGGTTGAGTGTTACGATTATATTCAATCTTCCACGCAAGAATGTTTCTACAATTGTAGAAGTACTTATGTTAACTTTGCCTATAGTCTCCTGGGAGATAGACTCTGAGGCTGTACGTCGAAAAGAATTCTTATGAATAGATAGTAAAAGTGTTTTATTTTCTTGGTTCAGAGAATATTCAGTTTATATAAGGAAAAAATTATTTTCTATTGTGAGAAGCTAGTGATGTGTCAAGAATATGCATCGCTCATGCATGAAAGATTTTAAGTTGTTTAAGTTTATATGAATAGTTCATAACTTTTCCTATCGTCTCCTGGGAGGTAGACTCTCAGGCTGTTCACCGAAAGTGATTCTTATGAATAGCTAGTGAAAGTGTTGTATTTTCATCGTCCAAGAATCAAAGAAAATTTATACAGAATTTCCTGTTTATATAATTTTCTTGTGATGTGACAAGTTGGTTGAGTGTTACGATTATATTCAATCTTCCACGCAAGAAAGTTTCTACAGTTGTGGAAGTGATTATGTTAACTTTTCCTATAGTCTCCTGGGAGATAGACTCTGAGGCTGTACGTCGAAAAGAATTCTTATGAATAGATAGTAAAAGTGTTTTATTTTCTTAATTCAGAGAATATTCAGTTTATATAAGGAAAAAATTATTTTCTATTGTGAGAAGCTAGTGAAGTCTCAAGAATATGCATCGCTCATGCATGAAAGTTTCTAATTTGTTTAAGTGTATATGAATAGTTCATAACTTTTCCTATCGTCTCCTGGGAGGTAGACTCTCAGGCTGTTCGTCGAAAGGGATTCTTATGAATAGCTAGTGAAAGTGTTTTATTTTGTTGGATTTTAGAGATTATTCAGTTCATATAATAGAGAATATTCTTGCTTGATGCAACAGTAATGTTTTATACAATAATCAGCATGTGTATATTATATACTTACTCCATCGATTTCATGGCTTTAGGATCTAAATTGTCAGGTGCATAACTATAAAAGTCAACACTATAAGTTCTTAGATAAACTCAATTGTATTGTTTTAGCATGTTAAAACAAGCTTTTATAGCTATAACAGATTTTAAATGAGGCGAAGACCGAAATATTCAAAATGTAGCTTACTTATTTCAATTATATTCTTCGCTCTCATTTCTATATGTAGTCATTATTATAGTAGTGATTAAAATATATGGATATTTTACATACATTTTTTAGTACCTTAATACAGTAGTTATTATATATAAGCTCTGGTCTTTGTAAACATGTATTTTTTGCAGATATTTATTCCATTTTTAATGGGACCAAATGGAAGTTGATATTATATATATTTTTTATACTTTCTTTGATATTATGGTTTAGCAGTAAATTCAGTATATATAAATTTTATGGCTGTGATGAATAAATATTTAACGATGAAAGTAAATTAGGTTATCAGCTATAATACAGAGTGTAAATAATAATAGAAAACATTGAACGTAATTCAACACAGTGTACCAAGATAAAAGACGTTGAAAGATTCACAGTTTGCACTTCCAACGCCTTTTTCACATACCCCAAACTCAATATAAATAGTTTAACGTACCACAGAGTAGTTTAGCAGAGGAGTCTGTCAAATAACAAAACAAGCAAATAGTTAACTTAATAGATAGGCACCCCAAAAGCATTATTAATATCCCATATTGGACCCACAAATAAAACTTTCAAACTATAATTTAAAAAAATTAAAGCAACGCACTTGCACGAAGCATTGAGTTCATAAGTATTCCTCTATTCATGCACAAACAAAACTTGGTCGGCAAAAGTCATTATCAATTCCATAGGCAATAAAACAAATAGTTAAGCCAACATACAAACTAAATTCAATGTGCACAATTATTGAAACCCACTATTTGCACATCAAAACTTAGTCGAACCCAGGAAGAGCAATCTGAAAGAGATGGCCTTTGCTCCAAAAGACGAACTCAATCAGATAGGTCTGACATAAACATACACCAATAAGTCCATTCAAATCCAGGGAAACAGAGCCATACAACACAAAACACTTTAACATAAATTAAATTATTATGTGAATTATCATATATCATGTGAATAATATTATCATGTGAATTATTATTAAATTATTATTTCTAGCAAAAAAAAATGAAAATAACTATACCATTTTTTGCTTGTTCTCGACAAATTACACTTGAGATCTACAAATTCACACAATAATTATTGAAAAACACCATAGTGATTTACACTTATTCACACATATACATAATTTATAAACTACAAAAAGTCAAAAGCACTGGACAAGTCATGTAAATTAATTAAATATGTTTATTAAAACACTACAACACTGTTTTACTTCTCACTACAAAAAACTTTAGCGAAAACTTGTGCACTAGCTTCGGCATTCCATTCCAGGGGAGACGTCAAAATCTTCTTAAGACGTAACACACAAATTTCGAAGCAGCATTGACCGAATGACCTGAAAACAAAAAGACAAAATTCTTTTAACAAAGCACCGGTGCTTTAAATGAACAAAAGGTCTCAATAATTTAAATAAAAAAAAATAACTTATCTGACTCCAAACAGCAATGATCGACCAAGGGAAAGCACAAGTTTCCCATCACCACATTGTACAAGTCCCAAAAGAAATCACTCCTCGGAGTAGCTGACCATCCATAGTTACTCCTGAGTACGAGTTTCGATTCCGTAGCAACAATTTGAAAATACTTTAGCAGCGACAAAGTTAATCACGCGAGAGGTTAAACACTGACGGAATAGCAGACGTAACGTCGATAACCCCAGGACTGCAGAGCGACTTACCGACGCCACAGACTGAGCACGCGCGCACACTTTTAGAACTAGGGCGCTAGTGACAAATACTAATACCACTGCCGCGGCCATCTTCAGTGAGCATATACACATTAATTTTTAAATTTATAACTTATTCAGTTGATGTTAACTATTCTTTGTAATTTAGGTATTACATACTTTTTAAAAGTAGTGAAATCTCCCCTCCCCCCAAAAAAAAACCTTTTCAAGGTAAAAGGCTGGCAAGTATAAGGTCGTTTCTTCATGTAAAACTAGAAGATTAATTTTGCAACTCTTGATATCTCAATGTCACAAAAATTCTAAGTGTTTTCTCTATCTATACGGTTATTCCATTATATTAATGAAAGTTAATTTTTAAACTCTCGATATCCCTTATGTGGTGAAAATTCAGAGTGCTTATTCTAAAAGTCTATTTTCATTATGTAAATTAATGTCAAACTTTCAATAATAATGTAAATAATATTCTAGCAGGTTTATTGTGTACGTTTATTACTTTTCCCTTAGTAAAGGTTGATAAGAAATGTGATTATAATGCAATGATTAAAAAGGTATTTCTAATTAGTTCAACAAATAATTATGTTAATATATGTGTCTTCTTTTACCTCGTAAATGAGTGAATCACAGACACTGAAAGAACATGATGCTTATACATGAAGCTGAATAACTTGAAATTTTCATCTATCTACATCAATATGAATGCGTGAACATCTTTGCTTGAAGGATCTGTTGGACAGACTACCATTTCTTTAGTGTTTCTTCTTTATACCGTCGATTTTACATAAATTTCAATTTTAATATAGCAAAAGAAAGTTATGATATCAACAAAGAAATTGGCAAGTTTTTGTTATAAGAAGCAATTGAGTTGATATAAATAAATAATTGTTTAAATCGGAGAAGGATTATAAATATATATGTATTCATCATTATAAACACTCGACCAAATTGTGACATGTGAAAAGGTGGATAGCCTGTGAAAAGATACTGTCGGTAGAATTGTGGCAATAACTGCGATTGCCGCCACGTCCTGCGCATTCCAGCTGACGTTTAATGACTGATCACTCTTACGCCGTATTTAGTGTGGGAGGTTAGGTCACCGTACTTTCGGTAAATAGAGCGTTCCGTGACCGGTCACAAACATGCGCAAAGCATAGCACTAATTCGATATTATTCAAAGTTCAATAGTATCCGAGTGTATATATAGGAATGATGTTCTTACATGACATTATCACATGAAAAATGTGCCCATAATATATTACAGGATGGTTTCGCATTATGAAAACTTTTTCGATTATTTATGGAAGCAACGATCGGATGTACAATCTACTCTACTTAGTAATTCAGTAAATTGCTATCCTTATTTCATGAAAAATCTATGTCCAAGACGATCATTTGCAATTAAATATAAGATTTAATGCATACAAAAAATCGATCCCACATTTAAAAAAAACAGTAACAAATTCTAGCATGTAGAACGCAATTTTTTTTATGGAAAAACTTGCCGACCCGTCCTATAATAGATACCGATGGGTACTATCTTAAAATTGTGCATGGTTATCCAAAGTAATTTGTTGTTAACAAAACACTGTTAGAAAATCTCGTATCGGATTTTTCATTCTACATGTATTTACTACTATTCTTAACCAATTTTTGAAGAATTCAAACTTCATCTTGTAATCATTGTAAACACAATTTTTGGTTATTTGTATTTGTATGCATGTTTCACAAAAGTATGTTATTATTATCGAATGGTTACAAGATGTTCAATAAAAATAATTATTATTATGTATTACAAATTGTTATAAAATAAATTTCTATGATTAAAGTTCGGAAATCAATCAAGCTAACAAATATTAAATTAACATTTATGTTTATATTTTAGTTTTATATCCATACTTAATAAAAAAAATAGAACTACAATTTTTATTTGAGGCTATCGTTCTCACAGTTTAACATAATATTATATTATACATAAATATTATATATAAACATATATTATAAGTATATTAAAAATTTTATGAGATTGTTGATTACACTGACATTTAGTAGTCCATCGAAATTTTTATCTATCTGTATCAATATGAATGCGTTGTTACGTCCCACCTACACTCTCACCTCATAGGTAGGACATGTATTTGAGAGCATGCAGGATTTTATTTAGATTATTTATGAGCGCGTATATAATTGTTACTTGTGGCTGAGTTTAGACTCGTTACCCGCTCCGATATGTATTTTAGTATAATTATTTGACTTACCTTTTCCCGTTTCTCTGGTTTTGTTTTGCTGCGTCTGCTGTCCTCGTCTTTTTCTTTCTGCTTTTCTCGTTTCTGATAACTTGTAGATTGTAGGATTGAATGGCTTTGCAAATGATTACACCTCACGTTTAAAAATGTATATGTTTCTTTATTCAAAATCTAGTACTTAGAATGTACAATAAATATCTCCGCAATTGACGAACCGCGAGGTACGGAGTTCGGACTTAAACACGAGACTAATTAAAATGAGGCCAATTCGACTCTTTTAAAGCCCGAATACGTTGACCAACTCTTAATGTGTAACGCTTAATAATCAGTTTTAAAGTATAACGATCGCCGAATAAGTAACACATGCTGACATGTGTTACAAAATTACAGCGCGCATTCAAAATATAAAGTTTCGAAATTAACATCATCATTCTCTTCGTGTTTTGAATTTTGAAAAATACTTTAAAATGTGTAAATAATAGTTTTAAAAAAATAATAACGTCGTAGGACGTTACACCTCGGGGCTCAAGATATTGCAATGAAATTGCAATAAAAAATGATTAAATTTCAAAATTCAAAATTTACAATTATTTTTTAAGTACAAAAAATCTAAATTTTAATATATTTTGTTATCTTATATGCAAATTATTATAAATTAAATGCTTAAAAACAAATGTTAAAACGCTAATTCAAAAGACTTTTAAAATTAAATAAATAATGTATTACATCGTTAGATGTAATTCCCTCGGGGCCCTAGATAATGCAATAAAATTGCAATTACTTTACAGAAAATAACAAAGTGTGATTTGCTTTACATAGTTGACATAAACATAGATAAATAAATATTAAAATCTCGGATTTGTACCAATTCTCAACAATTTATTAAGTTCATAATTATTTCTTAAAATTTCCTTATAAATTAGTTTGTGTTTATTTTGTTTTATCCTATTAAAATGTCGTAATTAAATTATAATATCTCAGTGTAAATTATAAAAATTACCTTTGCTAAAAACCTTTAAACAATTATGTACTCAATAGAACACCATATAATATCATTTTCACATTTTTTCTATAAAAAAGTATTATTGGAATTATAAATATGTAACAGTTAGAATATATAAATATGCTAGCTCTATCTAAAGTAATACTATGATTGTTTATTTCAAATTCATTCAGTTTTTTAGATTTTATTTTTTTAACTCTACTGCTTAAAACAACTACAATTGAAATTTTCTCACTTTTGATTTTTTTATAATATACGTATTGTTGTAGTAAATTTCTTCTCCGATCCTCGCGCAAATAATTCTTCTTGCTGTTAATTAGTTTAAAATTATTTTTACAATTCTGTAATTTTTGTGATTTTGCAATTCTTGAATTACAAATATTTCTAGATATTCGCCTAAATTTAATAATATTCTGTTGTACACTGTCACCAATTAATGAATTTGAATATTTCTTATTTTCAACGTCTATGAACTTTTTATATTTATCAATTTTAAAAATTTCAGAATAATTAATTTGTATATTACTTCCATTTACAATATTTGAACAGGCAAGATTTTGTGTAACTAGAATAACCTGAGAAATATTACTATATTGAATATTGGTTGAAAGATCATGAGTTACTTCAAATTCATTTAAATTATTATAACATTCAACGTGATGTAGATCTACTTTATTTATATTTACAATACATGAATTTAGATCATCTTCAAAAGTAAGCTTTGCTCGATAAATATCTGTATTTTTGTTCGAAACTTCATCAGTCGTTTCATATTCTATCAAATCACTTGCATTATTTACAATTGCATGATTTATTGTGTTTTGAGAATAACTTACATCTTTGTTAATTTTTATTTCTGTGTTGCTAGTAGAAACATTACTTTGTAAATTATGTGTTTGCTCCAAATTGTTTATTTTATTTCCTTTAGATTCTGTGTCTTCAAACTTTAAACATTCTGTATTATCGTCTAATATTAAACAGGCTTCATTTTCATTATTTGTAGCTTTAATCCAATATTTCCTAATTTCTTCTATTCTTGTTTTATCTTCTAAGTTATAATCTAATGAATATTCAATATGAAGTTTACGAAAAAATTCAAACTTACAATGCTTAGCTTTATGCCAACTTCTTTGACAGTATTGGCAATACGAACTAAGAGCTACACATTCATCTGTCGAATGATTAGAACAACAACAAATTCTACAAACAATCTTAATTTTTTCTAATGCATTTGTGCAATTATATGACACATGATTAGTTTCATTGCAGTACATACATGCTATCTCGGGATAAAATAACGCTTCATGTCCATAACTATTACATAATTGACAAATCTACATTTCTTCTGTTTATATTTGTTTTTCCAATTCAATTCATTTGTGAACGAATACTTTCTTTGTAATATAGCGATCTACTTACATCAATAGAATGTGTTTCAAATCGAGCTCCTATGTTTTGCTGACACTGCTTTCTGTAGTTCACTCACTGCTACTGTGAAATTTGATTTGCTTCACATATACTTTTAATATCTGGCTTTTATTTTCCTTGATTTGTGAGTTAATTTCCCTCTTGAATACAACTTATTTTTTTCTTCAGTTTAATTCCTTTTATAATGGATCCTTTGTTCATTTTTTGTTCATCTTCTTCTTTCATTTTTACCTGATGAAATCCAGAAACCATATCGATTGTTGTAAAATATTTATTTTTACCGACATTATCAAAAATTTCCGTAATATTCGGTAACAAATATGGATCTGATATTGTTTTAGCATTTAATTTCCTATAATCTATTACTAATCTCCATTTTTTCTTACCATCTTTTGTCAAACCCTTTTTAGGAACGACAAAAGCTGGAGCATTAAAAGGACTTGTTGGTGGTCTGACTAATTTATTTTCAATTAATTTTTTTGTTTCTAAAATAGCAATTTGCTTTAATGTATATTCTAAAGGAAATTGTTTTACGTATACAGGTTTTTCATCAGTTAAATTTATCTCATGTTCTTCTACCTCACATACTCCAAACTCTTCACCTTCTAACCAACAAATATCCTCATTTTTCAAAATTAAATTTTCTACGATTTTCCGCTTTCTTCGCGACAAATGATTTAAATTAATAGTATCCATTAATAATCTTTGCCTTTCAATTTTGCCTGAATTCTCGCTTTCTTTAGAATTATTTTCATTCATTGAATTTAAATAAATAGCACCACAATACATAGTTTCCTCTTCATTTGACAAATTGAAACCCGGTAATGCAACAAAACTTTCTGGCATATCCTGAATATCAAAAGTCAAATAATTTATCTGTTTATTTAATTTACGAATTTTTCTATCATTTTCACAATGTATATTATTACTTTCTAATGTTTCCATAAATTTTAAATAGTTAATAGTGAAATCTTGATTAATCAATTCATCATTATGTTCATATTTTTCTAGACATTTATTTATATTTGCAATGAAAGTTTCAATATTGATTTTAGAATTATTTAAAAAGTCAATCAATTTACGCTTATTCCATTCACAATTTTGATCCAGAAAATCTTGTTGCTCACTATCTATTTGCTCTATATTGCTACTTTCTAAAACATTATCAACCATCGACGTATTTTCTTCAATATTACTATGAATTTTACTTACCGTATTTAGAACTTTCTGTAAATCTTGCTGTAAAGATATATTCCCTATATTTATTACATTATCCTTAATAACATGCGTATCATCCCTTAAATCAACAATCATAGTTGTAATTATATTACATGCATTACTACATTCTACAGTATTATTGACAGTTTGAACTTTATCATTTAAAGAAAATTCTAAATTCATATTTTCTACTTTTTCATAAAAAATTGGTACTAAATTCTGAATCCCTATATTTTCCTTTAAATCTAGAACATTAATATTATTTTCATACTTATATATAGCTGATTTTAATGGAATTTTCTTTCCATTTATTTCTAAGTAACCCTTATCTAATCTTAGCTTTTGCTCTAATAGTGCTTTTATACCCAAAATACCATCATAAGGAATTGAAAAACCATCTGGGGCTACATGAAAATCAAAATCTGTATCATTTATGAATAATTTAACGGAACCTAACGTTCTAATGGAATTTTCCGTAATTCCAGAAATCAGAATTCTATTACTAGTATTAATTACACTAGCAATTAATTTATCTTTCTTTATAATATTTAATTGAGCACCACCATCTACCAATAGTTTATATGTAGTATTCGAAAATTCATCCGTAATTTCAATATATTGCAAAAGATTTCCTAGCTTTAATACATAGGTTTCAAATAACAAATCTATTATATCATTATTATATTGACATGCGTTATTATTCATACTGTTAAATTTATCATTTTCATTACTCTCAATTTGTAATGGGAACGCTTTACTATGATCCCTTCCTACGCGTTCCTTCCAGGAAGAGAATTGAAGTTTCCCTGATTCTTTTTAAAACAATTATTTAGAGTATGACCAATACCCTTACAACCCGAACAAAATTGTTTATGCTGATTTTCTAATTTTTTTACTTCATCACAATTACTAGCTTTATGACCTAATTTGTCACAAAATCCGCACTTTTCCCGCGAGGCTTTTAAAGCTGATAATTTTCTACATTCATCAATTGAATGTCCTACCAAATCACAATATTCACAAACTTTCCTTACTCCTCCTTTATTATAACTACTTTGATTTTGCTGTCTGAATCGATTACCGTAATATCTTTGTTGCTGTTGATTACCATTGTAATTACCATTATTATAATTATTTCTATTATTGGCGTAATTATTTCTAAAACTATTTCTATTAACTTGTTGAGTACTTTGCGCTGCTTTAAATTTCTCACAGTCTTTTACTTCATGCCCTAATCCTTCACATAATTGACATTTTAGCTGCTGCTTAGCTTTATAATCTTGAACAAGAATTTTAATCTTTTCACAATTACTACTATCATGATCTATAGTTTCACAAATTCTACAAAACCGAAATTTATTTTCACCTAAAGTACAAAATTTTGTAATATGTCCTCTTTTATTACATCTGATACAATATACTTCAGGACAATTTTGCATAGTATGATCAAAGCTATCACAAAAACTATATTTTCTTGAATTTTGAATAGATGAATTTACACATTTATTAGGATTATGTCCTGGTTCTTTACATTTTGAACATAATATATACTCTAAAATATATGTACATTGCGAAGCTTCATGTCCCATTTCTTGGCAATATTGACAATGAAAGTTTTGTTTTCCATTCAATTTACAAGAGCTTATTGAATGACCCGATTCACTGCAAAAATTACAAATTAATTTTATTTTATCCTTGACTGCATTACAATTATTTGAGACATGATCATCTTCTTTGCAATATACACATCCAGCATTTTTGCAAAATAATGCTTCATGATCGCGATCTTTACACATTTGACAAAACATGACTTTATTTAATTGCTCGGCTTTTTCCCCAAAAAAATTATTTATCAAACTCTCACTAAAACCCTTTCGTGTTTTCATTTCCCAATTCATATTTTATTTCAGGTTTTAACCCTTTTTTATAGTTACTTGCTACTTTACTATCTAATTGCACTGCAAAACTCCTTTCCTCAGCTTCCGAAAGACCCTCCTATTTTTTCAGTTCTTTAATTTTTAAAACTAAATCTTTAACTCTATTATTGTAAGATAATACGGACTCATTATTCCCTTGAAAAATTTTTACGACTTTTGCATATAATTCATGAATATCTTCTAAAATAGGATATAATACTCGTATTGCATCTATTAACTCTGCAATTGAATCCAAATGATTGTTTCTCAATGCTCTTCCTACTTCACCCTTTAATCTAAATATTAGCAAACTTGTTACATTTTTTTCATCAATATCATCAATTAAATTTTTCACGTTTTTCAAAATATCAATGTAGTCTGTAGGTGACATATTTTTTCCATCAAAATCCGGTACATAATTAGCAATCTTTTCTAAACTCAATTTTATCGGCTTTCGATTTGACTGATCACCAGAGTGGCCAGCACCATTTGGAGCCATGTTCACAGAATTTTCACTAGAGCAATTTATTTTTACTCGAGCAACCTTACTAGTATCCTGAAACTCACTAACTTCAGAAATGTTCTCCTGTTCTATATTATTTAAATTAATTAAATCAGTATTGGATTTTTCAAACTGTTGTTCTATAACAGATCTATTATCGAATGTATCAGAAATTTCTGTATTATTTTGAACTTCTATTGTTGTAATATCTTTCACTATTGTATTTAAAAATTCATCAAATTCTAAATTTTCTGTCTTTTCAAAATTATCCTTCTGTTTACTTATATCATCAATATTCTTAAAAAATGAATTACTCAATGAATTATACCCTTGATCAAATGTAGGTAAAATATCTTTTGACGTGCCTGTTATTAAACTTTGTTCAGCTTGAAAACCTCCAATATCTGAAAACCTATTACTACATTCTACTTGAAATGTTTCATTTAAAACACTATTTGTAGTGTCGAAAAATTCCTCAGAACTAGCTTTATTTACTTTTGGCGTAGAATTTTGATTTCCCTTAACTATTGGACTTACAACTTTTTTAATAGCACCATTATCAGAATTAATTTGATCCAATGATATTTTCCCTGAACACGACGTTTTTATAGGAGATCTTTGTATTTTACTACTTCTTTTAAACGGATTTCTCGTTAAAGATTTTTCAAGCAATTTTTCAAATGATGGATGCTTCTGAATTTGTTGCCGAGTTAATTTTCTAAATGGCAAAGAATCCTCAACGGTTTTATTATCCTTATCACTCATTTGATTTTTCACTATACATAATTTGCTATATACTTTAAATATACTAGTTCGCCCTGAATATATCTGTCCGCAATAAAAATCTATTTACGACGAAAATAATCGCCAATTCTAATTATATTCGTCCACAAAAATTGAACCTGTCTGCATAAAATGAATTTATCCGCCTAAAATGATCGTGTCCACAAAATACTAACTTGTCCGAATAAATCTTATTTGTCCCCCGAAAATATATTTGTCTACTTTAAAAGTATATCCGTGACCAAAATATGTCCCCGTAAAAGAAATCTGTCCACATTAAAAAAAAAAATGTCCGCTTTAAAAAAAATTGTGTCTGCTCTAAAGATTTATATCCACGATACCGTTATGTCTGCACAAGACAAAAATGTGTCCGCACAACACAAAAATGCATCCGCACAAGACGAAAATGTGTCCACACAATACAAAAATGTGTCCGCACGAGACAAAAATGTGTCCGCGCAATACACAAATGTGTCCGCACGAGACAACAATGTGTCCGCACGAGTCAAAAATGTGTCCGCACGAGACAACAATGTGTCCGCACTCAAGAAATCCGCGATTCTGATATATCCGCACTATGGTAACGTGTCCGCGCTAAAGATTTCTGTCCGCATTAACAATTTGTGTCCGCGATTCTGATATGTCCGCACTATGGTAACGTGTCCGCGCTAAAGATTTCTGTCTGCATTAAAAATTTGTGTCCGCTTGTTTTGTTTAAAACTGACTCTATCGCTCGATGATGGTAGATTGGAAGGTTAATAAAAATGCGTCTCTTCGAGCCAAATGGTTATAATTACGCCAGACGTTTCGGGGTATTGTACCCCCTCATCAGTGGCTGAGCAAATATTATTAAAATTTACAAAAACAATAAGAAAATACAATAACTAAAACAAGTTAAATTACCAAAATTCCAAAAAATGAGTCGTGTACTACATCGACGACGCAAGAACACGCAGACGGCGCTAAAAATTACAATTCGTAAAATTTAAAATAAATTTACAGGAGAAAATTTATAATCTTTACAATAATCGTTACAAAAAATTGACAACTTACAAAGTGTGACGCTCGATAAAAAAACTTTAACAGAAGGAATGAACGCGACCGGTGCCACTCGGTGGTAATGTGGCACCGGCCAAGGACAAAAGTCAACTAAGTTTACGGTTAAAATCGATATGGCAACTTAGCCTACTTTGTCTTGTCGTTGACTCCTCGTCGCGTCTATTTTTTTCCCCGGCCAATGCTCCCGCTGGTGACATCGGGTTTTCCTTATCCGCCGCGTTTTAAAAATGTGTCCGCGATTTTGATGTCCCGCCTTACAAAAATGTGTCCGCGCTATAGAGATGTGTCCGCGATTTAAAAATGTGTAGTCTACCAGGGCACTCAACTCGCGAGCGCGCGACCCACTTCTCGCGTTTTGCAACTTTGCAAATTTTTACCACCGATGGACTTACAAACTGCTCAAATTAAACCGTCAAATGTGCATTCACTACACGTATTGAATTATTTATCCTGATCTTTACTCAATTTATTCAATAATATCGCTTCTTCCGCAAAATGTAATAAATTATCAAATTTAATTCCTAGTTCTAAACTGAAGTCTGATTTTTCAATTTGCTCAGATTCTACTTTATTTTCTTCAACTTTTGGCGTTTGGAAAAATAAATCTATTTTACTATTTATTTCCGCTAGTTGTTCTATTAATTGCTTCTTATTGTTCAATAATTTTTGCAAAAATAATTTTTTTCCACTTCTCTTCTTTTTAATCACTTTACTTTTACAATTCACAGAACTCATTTGATTAATTGGGACAAAATTGGAAGAGTGACCGCTACTAAGCAGATCAAGGATTGGCTACTTAGCAGACCAAAGGATAAAGAAAACTGCACTCAATTAATCAAATGGTCATTTATTTATCTTAACTATTTCAACTTTACTATTATTTCAATATATGCTCTATTATTTTTGCAAATGCTTTTAATTAAATCAATTACTTGTTCGATTCGTATCGGAACCAATTGTTACGTCCCACCTACACTCTCACCTCATAGGTAGGACATGTATTTGAGAGCATGCAGGATTTTATTTAGATTATTTATGAGCGCGTATATAATTGTTACTTGTGGCTGAGTTTAGACTCGTTACCCGCTCCGAAATGTATTTTAGTATAATTATTTGACTTACCTTTTTCCGTTTCTCTGGTTTTGTTTTGCTGCGTCTGCTGTCCTCGTCTTTTTCTTTCTGCTTTTCTCGTTTCTGAAAACTTGTAGATTGTAGGATTGAATGGCTTTGCAAATGATTACACCTCACGTTTAAAAATGTATATGTTTCTTTATTCAAAATCTAGTACTTAGAAGTACAATAAATATCTCCGCAATTGACGAACCGCGAGGTACGGAGTTCGGACTTAAACACGAGACTAATTAAAATGAGGCCAATCCGACTCTTTTAAAGCCCGAATACGTTGACCAACTCTTAATGTGTAAAGCTTAATAATCAGTTTTAAAGTATAACGATCGCCGAATAAGTAACACATGCTGACATGTGTTACAAAATTACAGCGCGCATTCAAAATATAAAGTTTCGAAATTAACATCATCATTCTCTTCGTGTTTTGAATTTTGAAAAATACTTTAAAATGTGTAAATAATAGTTTTAAAAAAATAATAACGTCGTAGGACGTTACAGCGTAAACATCTTTGCTTGAAGGATCTGTTGGACAGACTACCATTTCTTTAGTGTTCCTTCTCTATACCTTCGATTTTACATAAATTTCAATTTTAATATAGCAAAAGAAAGTTATGATATCAATAAAGAAATTGGCAAGTTTTTGTTATAAGAAGCAATTGAGCTGATATAAATAAATAATTGTTTAAATCGGAGAAGGATTATAAATATATATGGGTGGTTCTCTGACAAATCGAGCGGTCGATTTTTTGACCCTATCGAAAAAAATTTTTAAAATGTTCCTAAGAGACACATGAGTATCCCTGAATTTTTTCAGATTTTTTGCATCAAGTATCTTCGAGTTACAGAGGGTCAAAGTTGATGAAATCACGTTTTTTTGCTTTTTCTGGCTACTTTCATTAATTTGTAGATCCTCAGGGAAGCATTTTTCACTATAGAGATATATAACATTTTTTTCTGCAAATTTTCTAAACTATTCAAAAAAAAGATTTTTGATGTCGTATATATATGTTTTAAGAAAGTTATAAGTCATTTAAGTCTTAAAATCAAATTTTAGGAAAGTTCGATCATCCGGATCATAACCAAAAAATTCATGAAGATACCTTATTTCAATTCAAAAAAGTCTGCGAAAGACCCAGAATGTCAGAGGCCTTGGTTTCTCTGTAAAAAATCATTATATCCGTTCATATATGAAAAAAATTTAGTTTTATTGCTATATAGAAGAATTTAACCAATTTTATCAATTACGTAAATTTTTTTATAATAATTTCAGTCATTAAAAAAATGATAAGGTTAGTGAAATGCTTCGATATAGCAATAAAACTAAACTTTTGTCATATATGAATGGATATAATGATTTTTTACAGAGAAACCAAGGCCTCTGACATTCTGGGTCATTCGCAGACTTTTTTGAATTGAAATAAGGTATCTTCATGAATTTTTTGGTTATGATCCGGATGATCGAACTTTCCTAAAACTTGATTTTAAGACTTAAATGACTTATAACTTTCTTAAATCATATATATACGACATCAAAAATATTTTTTTTTGAATAGTTTAGAAAATTTGCAGAAAAAAATGTTATATATCTCTATAGTGAAAAATGCTTCCCTGAGGATCTACAAATTAATGAAAGTAGCCAGAAAAAGCAAAAAAACGTGATTTCATCAACTTTGACCCTCTGTAACTCGAAGATACTTGATGCAAAAAATCTGAAAAAATTCAGGGATACTCATGTGTCTCTTAGGAACATTTTAAAATTTTTTTTCGATAGGGTCAAAAAATCGACCGCTCGATTTGTCAGAGAACCACCCATATGTATTCATCATTATAAACACTCGACCAAATTGTGACATGTGAAAAGGTGGATAGCCTGTGAAAAGATACTGTCGGTAGAATTGTGGGAATAACTGCGATTGCCGCCACGTCCTGCGCATTCCAGCTGACGGTTAATGACTGATCACTCTTACGCCGTATTTAGTGTGGGAGGTTAGGTCACCGTACTTCCGGTAAATAGAGCGTTCCGTGACCAGTCACAAACATGCGCAAAGCATAGCACTAATTCGATATTATTCAAAGTTCAATAGTATCCGAGTGTACATATAGGAATGATGTTCTTACATGACATTATCACATGAAAAATGTGCCCATAATATATTACAGGATTGTTTCGCATTATGAAAACTTTTTCGATTATTTATGGAAGCAACGAGCGGATGTACAATCTACTCTACTTAGTAATTCAGTAAACTGCTATCCGTATTTCATGAAAAATCTAAGTCCAAGACGATCATTTGCAATTAAATATAAGATTTAATTCATACAAAAAATCGATCCCATATTTAAAAAAAACAGTAACAAATTCTAGCATGTAGAACGCAATTATTTTTATAGAAAAACTTGCCGTCCCGTCCTATAATAGATACCGATGGGTACTATCTTAAAATTGTGCATGGTTATCCAAAGTAATTTGTTGTTAACAAAACACTGTTAGAAAATCTCGTATCGGATTTTTTATTCTATATGTATTTACCACTATTCTTAACCAGTTTTTGAAGAATTCAAACTTCATCTTATAATCATTGTAAACACAATTTTTGGTTATTTGTATTTGTATGTATGTTTCACAAAAGTATGTTATTATTATCGAATGGTTACAAGATGTTCAATAAAAATAATTATTATTATGTATTACAAAAAGGTTATAAAATAAATTTCTATGATTAAAGTTCGGAAATCAATCAAGCTAAAAAATATTAAATTAAAATTTACGTTTATATTTTAGTTTTATATCCATACTTAATACAAAAAATAGAACTACAATTTTTATTTGAGGCTATCGTTCTCACAGTTTAACATAATATTATATTATACATAAATATTATATATAAACATATATTATAAGTATATTTTTATTTATATCAACTCAATTGCTTCTTATAACAAAAACTTGCCAATTTCTTTATTGATATCATAACTTTCTTTTGCTATATTAAAATTGAAATTTATGTAAAATCGAAGGTATAGAGAAGAAACACTAAAGAAATGGTAGTCTGTCCAACAGATCCTTCAAGCAAAGATGTTTACGCATTCATATTGATATAGATAGATAAAAATTTCAAGTTATTCAGCTTCATGTATAAGCATCATGTTCTTTCAGTGTCTGTGATTCACTCATTTACGAGGTAAAAGAAGACACATATATTAACATAATTATTTGTTGAACTAATTAGAAATAGCTTTTTAATCATTGCATTATAATCACATTTCTTATCAACCTTTACTAAGGGAAAAGTAATAAACGTACACAATAAACCTGCTAGAATATTATTTACATTATTATTGAACGTTTGACTTTAATTTACATAATGAAAATGGACTTTTAGAATAAGCACTCTGAATTTTCACCACATAAGGGATATCGAGAGTTTAAAAATTAACTTTGATTAATATAATGAAATAACTGTATAGATAGAGAAAACACTTAGAATTTTTGTGTTTCAGTAATCGTTTCGTTGACTTCCGACGGCAAGAGATCAGAATCGAACGAGGGACGTACCGTAAACAGATCAGATTTTTTTTCGTAGCTTTTTATTCTATATCCTGCTTTTGACTATTTTCTAAAATATCCATACTACTTTCAATTATCCACAATTTCCTATTATCAGAGAGGGAATATCTTGGCTTTCCATAGGGCATAAACACTGGAATCTCTATCGGATTTCTGTGTTGATTGTGCTTCTCCCTTTCTAACCAATAATTGACGTCCTGGAAACCTAATTTATATGACTTGATCCATTGTATAAGTAGATCTGTTATAGACGGAGAGATGAGCAGATAATTTCGCAAAACTCGCGAGATGGCTGATTTTTGCTGAACATGGTCCTCGAGTGCAGTTAAGTACAAAATGATAAATACCTGTCACGATATTTCCATTAGGAAAAGGCGGTGGACGATGAAACAGGTGAGTTTTTTATGCAAAATCAAGATTGAGAACGGGCAAAAATAACCAACAAAATCGCTTGTGTTTCTTACTAGGGAACGCGAACTACTACTACCTGTCATTTTATTACCTCTTGTAATGCAGACAGACCGTGTAAAGTTACGCAAAATCTATAAAAAATAAATTATTTGCGATATCCATGCAAACGTAATTTTTCTAATATTTATGTATATGACAAGCTATGTATAAAATAGCAGATCAATGAGTTGTGATTAAAGCCATGAAATCCGGTTGTAAAGTCGCGGCAGGCGAAGGTTAATTAATAGAGAAACAATTAGTTACAAAGATAGTAACACGAAATAGACTGTGCAGTTACATGAAGAAAAGGCCATAACCTAATTTTATTAAAATTTTTGGTCGAAAATATTGTTAAAAAGATTTTTATAAATATTTAAATGCTGAACGATACTTTTTTTTCAGTTTTTTGTTAATAACTTGAAAACTAATAAAAGAATTTAAATGCTGTCAAGAGAAGAATTGTAGCCAATTAAATTTTACATAAATTGCACTTTTGAATGACTCGATTGAACCACTTGGTTCGGATTAAATTCGAAATAACAAGGAAATTTTGTGTTTTTCTAAATGCGTGCGAATATATGAGTGCGAGGGAGGGAGTGAATGTGAAGTGTGATTGGGTCGCGTCGAGATAGAGGAGCTAGGAGGGGCCGACAGCATAGCGATCGCCGTAGAGACGCGCCGTGATTGGTCCGCCGCGACGCGAACGACGCCGAGGCGATCGAGTCGAGGCGAACGCCGCGCGGCGTCAGTAGTCTTTTCCGCCTGGAGCTGTAGAGACCCGACGCGTGGACGATCGCCGATATCTGTTCTTGTGAGCCTTGGTGAGAGCTGCTTCCGGGTTTCGCGATCGAGTTGTGACCATCTGTGCACTGTGAGAGTGCTCAAAGGACTATACAGCGCCGAGATCCGGACGAGCTGCCAGAGGAAAACAGCAGCAGAGTTAGACGTCGACGATCCACCGGAGAGCGGAGGAACCAGCGAGAGCCGAGGAAGAAGACGAGAGTGCTGAGGAAGTAGACGACACGTAAAGCCGAGGCCGAGAGAGAGGGATAAAGTTTGGAAGTGATTACCAGTCTTTGTCCGCGATCGAGACGCCGAGCGCGTATTTGTGAATGTGTGAATTGTGTAAATGTACAATTGCGTGAGAGTGTTAGCAAGCCGAGTGGGATAGTTGTGAATGCGAAATTGCGTATAGATTCGCGAGAGTTTGTGTATGTTCGAAGTGGCGAGCGGCTTCGACGTCGAGCATAGCGCGTGTATATCTATAGTGTGAGCGCCGCGGCGGCGGCACGGAGAGCCGAGTGCGCTCGAGCTGGAGCGGGAGATAGAGCGCGCGTGAGGAGAAGCCGAACCGGGCCGTGCGGGGAACACGGTCGCGAGACGAGTGTGCGTGTCTGTGTGAATGTGAGAGCGAAGCCGAGAGCGAGCTAGCGCGAGCGCGTGAGAGAGAGAACCGCGTGTATCATCGATACTGTGTATCTGCGTGTATTTAAATAAAGTGCGAGTTAAGAGTATTTCGATGTGTTAATTTATTCGGAAAACACTTTTACACATCACACCGCGATCCGAAGTGTGAATAAGTTCTTGCGGAATTCCCTTTGAGACATCTTGTTCAATAAATAATAGTAACGCATTTCGGATACCAGAAACTGGACTTCTTCAAAGTCCAGCCACTGGATACTACGTCACAAAGTAATTTTAAAAATCAGTGAAAATATAGTAAAATTTAACCTAAATATATATTTTACAAAAACGCTATTTTAATATTTTAGGACATCTCACAAACATGACTAATAGGCTAGAATTAGATAAGTATTTAGTTTTACTTTTTTATAAATCGTAAATAATATAATGAAAGATTTTGTGAACTGATTCTTTGTTAAAATGTTCTTTTTTATTTTTCAGGTTTTATTGGAAGGCATACAACTATCAGGTTATAAACAATTTTCTTGTGATGTGATGTGATGTGACAAGCTAGTGACGTAAAAAATGTTTTTCAAGATTTTTAATTATTATATAAGTTCAGAAGACAAGTGGTTTACAAGTTTTCCCCAATTTTGAGAGAGCAAGTACACTAAGTTTCCAGACGTAACGAGACTTTTCCCAAGGGAAAAGCATGTTTTATTTTATATAAGGTAACAAGAACTTATGAGTTGTCAAACCTGTCACTCAGAGGGATAGTATCAGAATTTTCAAGTGGATACGTCTCAGCAAAATTAGAATTTTTGAATTTAGAAATTTTTAATCTCCGATTATCTGAATACTACTCAACTATACCATCTTCCTATACTATCTCTCTAAGCTGTGGGCTAAACCACTTGTATGGTCTTTTTACCTTTTAGAAATCAGAACATGCATTTCTATTGGGAAAAGAGACGCTCAACCAATATTCTGGAAACTGACGGTACTCAGGGCACACTGAAAATTGAAAATAACTAGATTTTCATTAAGCAAATCAATCAGAGGGATAGCATATGAAATTTCAAGTTAATCTTCTAGACGAATTTCAAAATAATTATGATTTAAGGCATTCAAAATTAAACAGCTTAAAATTGGTCTAGACGATTAACTTGAAATTCCATATGCTATCCCTTTGATTGATTTGCTTAATGAAAAAATGGTTATTTTCAGAGTGCCCGGAGTACAGGCAGTTTCCAGAATGTGGGTTCAGCATCTCCTTTTCCATTCGAAATGTAGGTTTTGCTTTCGAAAAGATAAAAAGATCATTGAAGTTTTCAAGCCCACTGATTAGAGAGATAGTATAACAATTTTGACGATGGTATAGTTAAACAGTATTGAGATAATCAGAGACTAGACATTTCAAAATTCAATAATTCAAAACTGCTGAGTCGTATCAACTTGAAAATTTTTATATTATCCCTCTAAGTGACTGGCTTGACAACTTATAAGTTCTTGTTACCTTATACAAAACAAAATATGCTTTTCCCTTGGGAAAAGGCTCGTTACATCCATGATCTAGAAAATGAGTATACTTTATTGTACTCCTTTCAAATTGAGAAAAACTTATGTTCTATCTAAAAATCCATCGAAAGGATAGCATGTGAAAGTTTAAGTTTATCACATAGACCAATTTCAAAATAATTATCATTTATGGCATTCAAAATGGAACTAAATTGGTCGAGACGATTAACTTGAAATTTCTTATGCTATCCCTCTGATTAATTTGCTTAATGAAAAATTAGTTATTCTCAATTTTGAGAGAGCAACATGTACACTCAGTTTCCAAATCTTGCATGTAACGAGTCTTTTCCCAAAGGAAATGCATGTTTTGCTTTGTAAAAGGTAATGAAAACTAATGAGTTGTAAAGCCTGTCACTTAGAGGGATAGTATGAGAATATTGAAGTTGATACGGCTTAGCTTGAAATTTCTCATCTCCGATTATCTTAATACTGCTCAGCTATATCATTTTCAAAATTTTTATACTGTCTCTCTAAGCTGTGGGCTAAACCACTTGTATGGTCTTTTTACCTTTTAGAAATCAGAACATGTATTTCCATTGAAAAAAGGGACGCTCAACCCATATTCTGAAAACTGCCTGTACCTCGGGCCCTCTGAAAATTGAAAATAACTATGTTTTCAATACACGTACTAATCAGAAGGAAATCATGAAAAATTTCAAGTTTATCGTATCAACCAAAAATTTATTTTTCATTAAATGATCTTTACTTTTTCATACTATCTGTATCAAGTTAATAATTATGTTAAACAGAATAAAGTTTTGTGTCAATTTTGTGAATTAGGCCTACAGGGGATACCACAACTTTATTGACATTATTTTTTACAAGTTTTCATAAAGTTTAAATTCGATTCCAATTTTCTAAACATTTACCGAATTAGCTGTCTTTTGCATTAAAAATAATAATACGTATATCATAAGGAATCATAGGGATATTGGAAACTAACTTACATGTACTTCTTTTTTTACTAAATATTATTCATAATACTATAATATAGATGAAACAATTGTGAAGGATACGATGTGAACTTGTATAAATATTTAAATGCTATATCACTCATTTTCTGCATGTCGATAGTATACGTAAAGTACAAATGCTTTCAAGCAAGCAGTTATCAGTTAATTAATTAGCAATAATTTTATACGTACAGATTTCTTTGATGTATATTTGCGAGACAAATAATTATGAAACTTAGCATAATATTTATTGTCTTAAAGGAAAAAAACGCGCTATTTTATTTACCTCTAAGGTGGTATGGAAAAGATAGATTTCTTTGTGAATAAAAATGATCTAAAAAATCTATTGGCTCTACAGATTAATTGTGCCTAATAAATAATTCTTATTACAATAATCTCTGAGCATATGTACATTAATATTTTAAATTTATTACTTATTTAGTTGATGTTTACTATTCTTTGTAATTTACATATTATATACCTATTAAAAGTAGTGAAATCTGCCCCCCCCTCCCAGGCAAACCTTTTCAACGTAAAACGCTGGCAAGTATAAGGTTGTTTCTTCTTGTAAAAATTAAAAATTAATTTTACAACTCTTGATAATCTTAATGTAACAAAAATTTGAACACTTATGCAGACAAAACCAAACTCTCATTAACACTCATACTGAAAAAAAAAATTCTAAGAGCTTACTCTAAAATTAAACTTTAATTTTCAAACTTCGACAACTCTAATGTGGCCGATATTATATGTGCGTTATCCAATACAGTTATTAAATTAAGTAAATTAAAGATCCTGATAACACTTACTTAGACAAAATACTAGTAGCTTCACTGCAGGCTCTTAAGAGGTGTTGATAATAAAGTCATCAGATCAACAAATAATATATCTTCTTTCCCCTTGTGAATAAGTGATTGAAACACAAACACAGGAAGAATACATGATGCTTATAGATCAAGTTTGAAGACAAAGAATTATGTTAGGACGCATATCTTCGAACCTCGTAAATGATTTAATCACCAGCACTCAAATCATGATGCTTATACCTTAAGCTAAATAATCCGAAACTATCATGGATGAAAATATGAACGTGTAATACCATCTTCGCATTATCGTCTGCTTCGATTTTATCTACACCTTCGATTTTATAAAAATTCCCATTTTAATTTTAAGAAAAGAAAGTTATGAGATCAATAAATAAATTGGAAAGTTTGTTGTTATAAAAAGTAATCGTTTTGAAATAAATAAATAACCGTTTAAATTAAGGAAGGATTATAAATATGTATGTATTCATGTAAACACTCGACCAAATCATGTGAAACGTAGATAGCCTGAACGGCAAATGGGGCGTTGCGTGCCCGATCCCAAACATTCGCATAACATGGAGCCATTTCGGGATTATTCCAAGATTCAATTGTTACCGATTATACATGTGATAAAATCGTATTATGTTCTTATATGATATATTGTCACACGATAAATGTGCTCATAATGTGTCATAATATCATGTATTTGTACAAATTTATCATGTAATATAACGGAATTGTCTTGCATCATGAAAAATCATAATTTTTAAACTAATTAATGTCTATTATTTCCTTTTCCTGTTGTTATTTATGGAAACAGCAAGCGAATGTAGAATCTACTCTAGTTAGTAATTCGGAAAATAAGTTACTATTTCCTTATTTCATTAAATCTATAGCATATATGTCAAGGACGATCATCTACAATGAAATATGAGATTTAAATATTCTGTTCATATAAAAAATCGATCCCAGATTTTTTTAATAAAACAGGAACAAATTCTAGCATGTAGAACGCAATTTTTTTATGGAAAAGCTTGCCGTCCCGTCCTATCATAGATAATCGATGAATTAAAAAATATCAGTGTAATCAACTAGATGACAAAATATTTAATTATAATTAACTTATCGTCCTATTATCCTATAATCGCTACTACACAAAATATTTATGTTAAACTGTGAAAACAATGGCCTGAAATGATAGAGGGAATTCTATTTTTTAGTTAAGTATACATTTAAATTCAAAAATAATGTATAAGCAGCATAAATATTAATTTATTAGGCACGACCGCAAGGCGGGAATGCCTTATAGTTTTATCATCGCAAAAATTGTAACCAGCGATATCTCAGCCAATTTTCGACCAATCAGGCTGAAAATTTAGGAGAATACAACTCTTATATGTACAAAAAAACGTTTTTTTTACTTTCGCGATTACCGGCCAATTGTTCAAATGAGAGCTCTTTATGCTTATTTTTACATGTATTTTTAATTAATTATGTTGTAATAAGTTTATCTCAGTCAGATAAGTTCCAATCGATCCAATTTTTTTTTCACAAACTCTCCTTATGTTAATATCGTGACAGTCTAAAATTGGACTTATTTCCATTCATACAAAAAATATGCGGGCATTTTTTAAATTTTCGAAAAACGGTTTTTTGGTTATAACTCAAATTCTAAGCATTTTATACAAAAAAGTTAAATGGAAATGTAGTACGTCTCAAAAAAATACAACTTCTTCCTATTAACATAAACCCTCGAAAATGATTAGAATTCAAGTTCACAAGCTAAAATCGAATTTTCACATTAAAATAATTCGTTTAACATCATAAAACTTTTTAGGCTTACGTTGCACATAAAAACGTTCAATATAAAAGTTGTATACATTTTAAAAATACAATTTTTGACCATAATAATTATACATTCAGAGCGATTCAATATATTGTAAAACTCGAAAACAGATTTTTTTTAAAAGAAATTTCAGTTGGCCTCGATTATCTCTGCGAAATTAACTCCAATCGAGGCAAATTTTTTTTCATAAACTCTCCTTATGTTAATATCGTGACAGTGTAAAATTGGGCTTGATTCCGTATATACAAAAAATATGCGGGCATTTTTTGGATTTTCGAAAAACGGTTTTTTGGTTATAACTCAAATTCTAAACATTTTACACAAAAAAGTTAAATGGAAATGTTGTACGTCTCAAAAAGATACAACTTTTTCCTATTAACATAAACCCTCGAAAATGATTAGAATTCAAGTTCACAAGCTAAAATCGAATTTTCACATTAAAATAATTCGTTTAACATCATAAAACTTTTTAGGCTTACGTTGCACATAAAAACGTTCAATATAAAAGTTGTAGACATTTTAAAAATACAATTTTTGACCATAATAATTATACATTTAGAATGATTCAATATGTTGTAAAACCCGAAAACTAATTTTTAGGCACGACCGCAAGGCGGGAATGCCTTATAGTTTTATCATCGCAAAAATTGTAACCAGCGATATCTCAGCCAATTTTCGACCAATCAGGCTGAAAATTTAGGAGAATACAACTCTTATATGTACAAAAAAACGTTTTTTTTCCTTTTCCCGATTACCGACATATTGTTCAAATGGCAGCACTTTATGCTTAATTGTACAAACGGTTTTTTGGTCATAACTCAAATTCTAAGCATTTTACACAAAAAAGTTAAATGGAAATGTTGTACATCTTTAAAAAATACAACTTTTTCCCATTAACTTGAACACTCGAAAATGCTAAGAATTCAAATTAACAAGCTAAAATCAAATTTTTTAAAATATTCGTTTTTCATAATAAAACTTTTTACGTATACGTTTTACATAAAAATGTTCAACATAAAAGTTGTAGATATTTTAAAAATACAATTTTTGACTATAATCATTATACGTTCAGAGTAATTCAATATGTTGTAAAACCCTAAAACTAATTTTTTTAAATAAAAATTTCAGTTGATCTCGATTTTCTCTGCGACATTAACTCCAATCGAGCAAAATTTTTTTTTACAATCTCTCCCTATGCTAATATCGTGACAGAACAAAATTGAGCTTGATCCCATACATACAAAAAATATGCGAGCATTTTTTAAAATTTCAAACCAGGTGAGCGCGAAGCGCGAACGTAGGGGGATCTGGTGAGCGCGAAGCGCGAACAGTGGGCGAGCGCGAAGCGCGAGCGTCGGTCGTGCCTTATATGCAAAACGCGAAGCGAAACGCGCGAAGCGCGTTTCGTTTCGCGTTTTGCATGCCTTGCATCGCGAAGCGATGCAAGGCGGCAAGCCACTGAGACCTGAAGGCCCGAAGGGCCGAAGGTCGAATGTGGCGCGCTAGTTATTTTTAGCTTCACTAATAGAAATTGACTTTATACCATTTCTTAATACATTATAATAGTTTAAATTATATTTTATCAACTTCCTGTTATCTTTTGAAAATAGTAACTTTATTTTGTGAAAAAATACATACAAATAATGAAAATTTGACGTTAGAATTATCAGAAAATTATATTTCGATTCTACAAATATTGGTGAAAAATTGTAGGAAACACATTCTAAATGAAGTATCAGTTATTTGAGAGAAATATAATTTGATGACCAGATCCATCATTGTCTATGATAGGACGGGACGGCAAGTTTTTCCATAAAAAAATTGCGTACTACATGCAAGAATTTGTTCCTGTTTTATTAAAAAAAATCTGGGATCGATTTTTTATATGACCAGAATATTTAAATCTCATATTTCATTGCAGATGATCGTCCTTAACATATACGCTATAGATTTAATGAAATAAGGAAATAGTAACTTATTTTCCGAATTACTAACTAGAGTAGATTGTACATTCGCTTGTTGCTTCCATAAATAACAACGGGAAAAGGAAATAATAGACTTTAATTAGTTTAAATATTATGATTTTTTATGATGCGAGACAATTCCGTTATATTACATGATAAATTTGTACAAACACATGATATTATGACACATTATGAGCACATTTATCGTGTGACAATATATCACATAAGAACATAATACGATTTTATCACATGTATAATCGGTAACAATTGAAACTTGGAATAATCCCGAAATGGCTCCATATTATGCGAATGTTTGGGATCGGGCTCGCAACGCCCCATTTGCCGTTCAGGCTACCTACGTTTCACATGATTTGGTCGAGTGTTTACATGAATACATACATATTAATAATCCTTCCTCAATTTAAACGGTTATTTATTTATTTCAAAACGATTACTTTTTATAACAACAAACTTGCCAATTTATTTATTGATATCATAACTTTCTTTTCTTAAAATTAAAATGGGAATTTTTATAAAATCGAAGGTATAGATAAAATCGAAGGAGACGATAATGCGAAGATGGTATTACACGTTCATATTTTCATCCATGAGAGTTTCGGATTATTTAGCTCAAGGTATAAGCATCATGATTTGAGTGCTGGTGATTAACTCATTTACGAGGTTCGAAGATATGCGTCCTAACATAATTATTTGTCTTCAAACTTGATCTATAAGCATCATGTATTCTTCCAGTGTTTGTGTTTCAATCACTTATTCACAAGGGGAAAGACGATATATTATTTGTTGATCTGATGACTTTATTATCACCACCTCTTAACAGCCTGCAGTGAAGCTGCTAGTAATTTGTCTAAGTAAGTGCTATCAAGATCTTTAATTTACTTAATTTAATAACTGTATAGGATAAAGCACATATAATTTCAGCCACATTAGAGTTGTCGAAGTTTGAAAATTAAAGTTTAATTTTTGAGTAAGCTCTTAGAATTTTATTTTTGAGTATGAGTGTTAATGAGAGTTTGGTTTTGTCTGCATAAGTGTTATCAAGAGTTCAAATTTTTGTTACATTAAGATTATCAAGAGTTGTAAAATTAATTTTTAATTTTTACAGGAAGAAACAACCTTATACTTGCCAGCCTTTTACCTTGAAAAGGTTTGTTTGGTTGTTTAATCTATCAGAATGTTTTTTGTCTTCGGTAGGATGTAGCGCAGATAAAATCGCCCATACAAAACATTTGTTATATACGTACGCAAAGCGTTTACATTTTCGCATTTGCATACACGCTCGCACTATAGGAGTATAGTTGAATTTTTCGTTACGCGGAGAAAGCAGAGAAGAGACGTGTTCACGCAGAATATCACGCGAATGGAAGAAAAAAATCGTCGAAGATATTAGGTCTTTTCAATAATATCAATTTTCTGTCGTATACGGAACGAAAAAAAAATGGAGGCTAGACTGTCATAACTACAATTTCTTCAAAATTATATTTCCAATTTTCATCGATTTAATAGAAGTTTCGTGAAAACTGATAATATACGTTTTCTTGTATTATAGTTCTACTTTTCAAATCCGTTCGAAAAATACAAATCGGCCTATTATAAACGTGTCCAGACGGTCTACAAGATATTGCACTTAATTATTTAAACATCGATTGCTCCGTAACTAAACGACCGTTGTCTCTGTCACATGCACACATATAAATATACATATATTAATATCATTTGACGAAGACCCGATCGTCAAAGGTTACAATTAAGGTAGATATTACAAATTTAAAAAAACACAAAATTTCCTTGTTATTTCGAATTTAATCCGAACTAAGTGGTTCAATCGAGTCATTCAAAAGTGCAATTTATGTAAAATTTTATTGGCTATAATTCTTCTCTTGACAGCATTTAAATCCCTTTATTAGTTTTCAAGTTATTAACAAAAAACTGAAAATAAAGTATCTTTCAGCATTTAAATGTTTATAAAAATCTTGTTAACAATATTTTCGACCAAAAATTTTAATAAAATTAGGTTATGGCCTTTTCTTCATGTAACTGCACAGTCTATTTCGTGTTACTATCTTTGTAACTAATTGTTTCTCTATTAATTAACCTTCGCCTGCCGCGACTTTACAACCGGATTTCACGGCTTTAATCACAACTCATTGATCTGCTATTTTATACATAGCTTGTCACATACATAAATATTAGAAAAATTACGTTTGCATGGATATCGCAAATAATTTATTTTTTATAGATTTTGCGTAACTTCCCGAATAGCACCACATCTCGTGGAAATATTGCCTCAATGTTGCGTTCCAAGATATGCCAGAAATTGTAATGTTACCTAGAGATTATGTAACCTTGGAATGGCCTGGTGATAACATTCCAGCCAACCCCGATTTCCGTTATTGGATTGCAAGGTTTGAATGGCAGGCGGTTCATCCGTGTAAAATAATATTGTCCAAAATATTATGCTAATATTATATGACTTTGCAATGTAATTATATTCATTAATGCTACAGCAATGCAACTCGAAACAATTATTTACCAAAATTATTTCGCTGCACTGTATTCTAGAAATATTGCAGCAAGATTACAAAATTTCACCACAACAATAATGATTCGTAGAAAAGGTATAGTGCATTCGATAACATTCTCACAACAATATTAATGCAATGTGGAATGTAAAATATTTCCAAAATTTTTTCGCTGCACTATATTCTGGAAATATTGCAGCAAGATTACAAAATCTCACAACAATGATAATGATTCGTGCGAATGGTATAGTGCATTGCTTACAATTCTCACAACAATGTTACTGCAATGTAATAGAAGATTTTTTTACTAAAATTATTTCGCTGCACTGTATTCTAGAAATATTGCAGAAAGATTACAAAATCTCACAACAATGATAATGATTCGTACGAATGGTATAGTGCATTGCTCATAATTCTCACAACAATGTTACTGCAATGCAATACGAGATTTTTTTACCAAAACTATTTCGCTGTCCTATATTCTAGAAATATTGCAGCAAGATTACAAAATTTCACAACAATGATAATGATTCGTGCGAATGGTATAGTGCATTGCTCATAATTCTCACAACAATGTTACTGCAATGCAATACGAGATTTTTTTACCAAAACTATTTCGCTGTCCTATATTCTAGAAATATTGCAGCAAGATTACAAAATCTCACAACAATGATAATGATTCGTGCGAATGGTATAGTGCATTGCTTACAATTCTCACAACAATGTTACTGCAACGTAATAGGAGATTTTTTTACTAAAATTATTTCGCTGCACTGTATTCTAGAAATATTGCAGAAAGATTACAAAATCTCACAACAATGATAATGATTCGTGCGAATGGTATAGTGCATTGCTTACAATTCTCACAACAATGTTACTGCAACGTAATAGGAGATTTTTTTACTAAAATTATTTCGCTGCACTGTATTCTAGAAATATTGCAGAAAGATTACAAAATCTCACAACAATGATAATGATTCGTGCGAATGGTATAGTGCATTGCTCATAATTCTCACAACAATGTTACTGCAATGCAATACGAGATTTTTTTACCAAAATTATTTCGCTGTACTATATCCTAGAAATATTGCAGAAAGATTACGAAATCTCACAACAATGATAATGATTCGTGCGAATGGTATAGTGCACTGCTCATAATTCTCACAACAATGTTACTGCAATGCAATACGAGATTTTTTTACCAAAACTATTTCGCTGTCCTATATTCTAGAAATATTGCAGCAAGATTACAAAATTTCACAACAATGATAATGATTCGTGCGAATGGTATAGTGCATTGCTCATAATTCTCACAACAATGTTACTGCAATGCAATACGAGATTTTTTTACCAAAACTATTTCGCTGTCCTATATTCTAGAAATATTGCAGCAAGATTACAAAATTTCACAACAATGATAATGATTCGTGCGAATGGTATAGTGCATTGCTCATAATTCTCACAACAATGTTACTGCAATGCAATACGAGATTTTTTTACCAAAACTATTTCGCTGTCCTATATTCTAGAAATATTGCAGCAAGATTACAAAATCTCACAACAATGATAATGATTCGTGCGAATGGTATAGTGCATTGCTTACAATACAACAATTCTCACAATAGGAGATTTTTTTACAATTATTTCGTTACTGAAATATTGCAAAAGATTACAAAATCTCACAACAATGATAATGATTCGTGCGAATATAGTGCATTGACAATTCTCACAACAATGATTTTTTTACCAAAACTATTTCGCTGTCCTATATTCTAGAAATATTGCAGCAAGATTACAAAATTTCACAACAATGATAATGATTCGTGCGAATGGTATAGTGCATTGCTCATAATTCTCACAACAATGTTACTGCAATGCAATACGAGATTTTTTTACCAAAACTATTTCGCTGTCCTATATTCTAGAAATATTGCAGCAAGATTACAAAATCTCACAACAATGATAATGATTCGTGCGAATGGTATAGTGCATTGCTTACAATTCTCACAACAATGTTACTGCAACGTAATAGGAGATTTTTTTACTAAAATTATTTCGCTGCACTGTATTCTAGAAATATTGCAGAAAGATTACAAAATCTCACAACAATGATAATGATTCGTGCGAATGGTATAGTGCATTGCTCATAATTCTCACAACAATGTTACTGCAATGCAATACGAGATTTTTTTACCAAAATTATTTCGCTGTACTATATTCTAGAAATATTGCAGAAAGATTACAAAATCTCACAACAATGATAATGATTCGTGCGAATGGTATAGTGCATTGCTCATAATTCTCACAACAATGTTACTGCAATGCAATACGAGATTTTTTTACCAAAACTATTTCGCTGTCCTATATTCTAGAAATATTGCAGCAAGATTACAAAATCTCACAACAATGATAATGATTCGTGCGAATGGTATAGTGCATTGCTTACAATTCTCACAACAATGTTACTGAAATGTAATAGGAGATTTTTTTACCAAAATTATTTCGCTGCACTGTATTCTAGAAATATTGCAGCAAGATTACAAAATCTCACAACAATGATAATGATTCGTGCGAATGGTATAGTGCATTGCTTACAATTCTCACAACAATGTTACTGCAATGTAATAGGAGATTTTTTTACCAAAATTATTTCGCTGCACTGTATTCTAGAAATATTGAAGCAAGATTACAAAATCTCACAACAATGATAATGATTCGTGCGAATTGTATAGTGCATTTCTTACAATTCGCACAACAATGATACTGCAATGCAATACGAGATTTTTTTTTACCAAAATTATTTCGCTGCACTATATTCTAGAAATATTGCAGCAAGATTACAAAATCTCACAACAATGATAATGATTCGGGCGAAGGGTGTAGTGCATTGCTCATAATTCTCACAACAATGTTAATGCAATGTAATAGGAGATTGTTTTTTCAAAATTTTCTCGCTGCCCTATATTCTAGAAATATTGCAGAAAAATTAAAAAATCTCACAACAATGTTAATGATTCGTGCGAATGTTATACTGCATGGCATAAGATTTTCACGACAAGGTTACTGCAATGCAACTGGAGAAAACTAGTTTTGAATATTTTTTCGCGCACTATATTCTAGAAGTATTGCACCAAGATTACAAAATCACTAATCAATGATAATGATTTGTACGAATGTAAAAGTGAATTCTATTAAATTCTGACAACAATATTACTGTAATATTACATTTTTGCAAAACTTTTTCCCTCGTTATGTTCTAGAAATCTTGCACCAATATTACAAAATCTGACAATAATGATTAGAACAAATGGTATCCGTGCATTGCATAAAATTCTTACAGCAATATTACTGCAACGTTACACGAGAAAATGTTTTCCAAAATTTTTTTCCAGCATTATATTTAGAAATATTCGAGATTATGATATTCGATGATTTTAAAATCTTATTCTAATGACAAGGGTTCGTACAAATGGTATCGTAAAAAATATTGAAAAAAATTCTTACAACAATATTACTGCAATGAGTCACAAGAAAGCTTTGTTCCACATTATATTCTAGAAATATTGCAGCAAGAATACGAAACCGCACCACAATAATAATATCAATATTAGCAAGCCCAGGATCCATTCTTTTTAGAAATGTTACGAAAGAAAATTCTATTCAGAAATATTTTCCCTAATATATAGTAATACTGAACCAATACTAAAAAATTGTTGCAGAATCATTGTAATTTATACAAATTTTGAGATGTAACAGATAACATTTTGGCGTGAATGTTATAGTAGTATTATAAATAGAATACTTTTCCAGAATTTATTCTATGTACAATATTGCAGGTTGTTTAAAAAATTTTACCAGAATTACACTGATGTGTACGTTATATATTGCCTCAGTAAAGTTTTGAAAACTGTATATAATATAACTATAAAATTAGATGCTTTTCTGCCATTGCAATAGTATTATTTGAAAATATTATTTGAAAATTTAAGAATATTATTGAGCTGTAATATCAAATAAAATGAAGTATTTTCTAAATTAGAAATATTATCTATATTTAAAATATTATGAGCACAAAATATTCGTTTGAGATATCTGCATCATTATTTGAATATTCATAAAATTCGGAAGGAAGCTTTTCGTGTCAGATTCCAGTTTCAGCACACATTCGACTACAGACAGAAAGAATAAGCAGTGAAACGTGAGCAATGCATCATTAAACAACCAATCAATCTCCCAGCAAAACTAAAGTATTATTGACGGCGGGTGATCGATTACAGATAGAAGTCAGAGTAAGAAACTACGTCACCATGAAATTTTAGCATATATCCTTATTTGTCGTTTGGAGGTGGAGAAAATTTCAAATTCTTTGGTAAGTCTATATTATAATAATTTTGTATTATATAATTAAAAAATAAATGTAAAGTAAAAGTATATTATTCAACATTATACAAGTAATTATGAATTAATATTGAATATTTCTGATAGATAATACACTGTGATTTATGACAAGATCAAAATTTGCATACATAACTCTACAATTCAGGGAACTCAAAAGCATTGAAATTGATCAAAATTATGGATTAAAAAATGTTTACACTTAAAACGTTTCTCGCTCACATAGTAACAATTAATAACAACAAATCAACAATCACATCAACATGTTTATGAAATGAATCAATATTCCAATCTAAATAATCTGAGTAATCTAAGGAACAGTTTCATCAGTTTTCTTATTCTTTTTCGATGTAGGGCTGAAATAAAATGAAAAAAGATTAAAAATTACACTGCAATCTAAAAGGCAGAGCGGGTTTCCTAATTTCAAACAGTACATTTCGATAGAGATTAAAAGTGATCGAGAGAGATCGAAAGTAATCAAGATAGAGAGATCGAGAGAGAGAGAGAGAGATCGAGGGAGAGATCGAGAGAGAGAGAGAGAGAGAGAGAGAGAGAGAGAGAGAGAGAGAGACGAGAGAGAGAGAGAGAGAGAGAGAGAGAGAGAGAGAGAGAGAGAGAGAGAGAGAGAGAGAGAGAGAGAGAGAGAGAGAGAGAGAGAGAGAGAGAGAGAGAGAGAGAGAGAGAGAGAGAGAGAGATCTCGAGAGAGAGAGAGAGAGAGAGAGAGAGAGAGAGAGAGAGAGAGAGAGAGAGAGAGAGAGAGAGAGAGAGAGAGAGAGAGAGAGAGAGAGAGAGAGAGAGAGAGAGAGAGAGAGAGAGAGAGAGAGAGAGAGAGAGAGAGAGAGAGAGAGCGAGAGAGAGAGAGAGAGAGAGAGAGAGAGAGAGAGAGAGAGAGAGAGAGAGAGAGAGAGAGAGAGAGAGAGAGAGAGAGAGAGAGAGAGAGAGAGAGAGAGAGAGAGAGAGAGAGAGAGAGAGAGAGAGAGAGAGAGAGAGAGAGATTCCTTATTTACTAGAGACTTACGAGAGAGAGAGAAGAGAGAGAGAGAGAGAGAGAGAGAGAGAGAGAGAGAGAGAGAGAGAGAGAGAGAGAGAGAGAGAGAGAGAGAGATCGAGAGAGAGAGAGAGAGAGAGAGAGAGAGAGAGAGAGAGAGAGAGAGAGAGAGAGAGAGAGAGAGAGAGAGAGAGAGAGAGAGAGAGAGAGAGAGAGAGAGAGAGAGAGAGAGAGAGAGAGAGAGAGAGAGAGAGAGAGAGAGAGAGAGAGAGAGAGAGAGAGAGAGAGAGAGAGAGAGAGAGAGAGAGAGAGAGAGAGAGAGAGAGAGAGAGAGAGAGAGAGAGAGAGAGAAGATAGAGAGAGAGAGATCGAGAGAGAGAGAGAGAGATCGAGAGAGAGAGCGAGAGAGAGAGTGAGAGCGAGAAAGCGAGAGAGCGGGAGAGAGAGCGAGAAAGCAAGAAAGCGGGAGAGAGAGCGAGAAAGCGAGAGAGCGAGAAAGCGAGAGAGAGAGATAGATCGAGATAAATCGAGTGAGTGGGAGAGAGAGCAAGAGAGTGAGAGATCGATCGAGATATCGAGAGAGGGAGAGAGCTCGAGAGTGGAAGAGGGAGAGAGATCGAGAGATCGAGAGAATGGGAGAGTGGGATAGAGATTGAGAGAGATCGAGTGCGCGAGAGAGTGGGAGAGAGTGAGAGAGGGAGATCAAGAGAGATCGAGTGCGCGAGAGAGTGGGAGAGAGTGAGAGAGGGAGATCAAGAGAGATCGAGTGCGCGAGAGAGTGGGAGAGAGTAAGAGAGGGAGATCAAGAGAGATCGAGAGTGCGAGAGAGATAGAGATTGAGAGTGATATCGATGGACCGAGAGAGATAGAGATTGAGAGTGATATCGATGGACCGAGAGAGATAGATTGAGAGTTATATCGAGGGATCGAGAGAGAGAGCGAGATCTGGGGATGGAGAGAGAGAGAGAGATATTGAGGGGTCGAGAGGAGAGAGATCGCGACCGAAATTGAGAGAGATCGATAGGGAGATCGACGTTCAACATTATTAAAAGCTTGTCTTTGTCATAATGTACCTGTATTAGTTTTTGCGCCACTTTCAAATTCTTTTTCAGTGGTACTTATAGCAATAGTACTCGCACCAGTTGTAATAGTAGTAGTTGTGGTAGGATTTATAGCTGCTGTGGTAACAGTGTTAACACTGGTACTTCCAATGAAGGTACTAGTGACCGGAACCTCGATTTTGTCTATGTTTGAATCATCTTCAAAGGAAGTGAATATTTCTGAGACATTCAATTTCCCATCTGGAAAAGCTGTATCATCTACTGTCGCTAGTTTAATTACGTAATTAATTAGTTATGTTAAATTTATTTGATAATCATGAAAAAAGTACACTAAGAAAAATTAGTTGTTATATGTTTCGTATGTATTTTTTTCGTATTTAGTAGGTTTTAATCTTTTCGCATCATGGGAGAGCCTTGTACTTTTGTATTGATTGCACTTATTCAAGTTTTAGGATATGATTATCTATAATTTTTCTTTCGTTTATATGTTATATAATCAAACAAACCTGATTCATCTAATTCGGAATCATCATCGATTTTGTCAGTACTAATGTTGTTCTTATCCTCATCAGTTTCAGTTTCATCTAAAACCATATATTACTTATATTTCTTACAAGAAATTGGCAGAGTATGTTCATTATACAGTAAAGTTTTTATGAGCAGATTAGCATACCTTTATTTTCAATGCATGATGATAAAATTGGTGATGAAGCAATTATTTTCTTATTCCCTGAAGCATTGTCACTCGATCTTTTTACTTTTCTCTTAGTAGCTAATTGTGTAAAATCATTAAGAATTTTTCTCTTTCTATTTTTTCGACTTTGCTTCGCTTCTGTTTTTGCAGTGTTTAGTGATTTATCTTGTACTTTAATGCCAAGTTTAATAATTCGCAGAAAAGATTGCGCTTCCTCCAAATCATCTAAAATGAACATGGAATAAATGTCATTAAAAAAAGAAAAAAAATTGACTCCTATCATATACAATAATTGATTACGAAATACGGCTATAATAATAATCGAATTTATGCAAGAATTAACTTGTCGAAAAAAAGGATATGTCGAAATTAAATTAGATGTAATTTTGATATGAAAGCAACTGATGAAACTTCTTAGTAAGATAGCTATTGTTAGCAAAAAAAGAAACTGTATTAATGTTTTCATGCATTACCAACACAACGATCAATTTGAATAATTTGATGCGTAGACCAAGTATCATTTGGCTTTTTGTAAGTTTGAATGCTCTGAATAATAACTCCATCACGTGTGCTGGGTAAAATACAAGTATTTTTCTCTTGATTGATCCATTTAGTCAATATGCATTTATAGCCTATGTCCCCCAATTTGGCAATAGCAAAATTTTTGTCGTAATCGACCATCTTTTAAAAAACACCGTCCTGAAATTAACGAAAAAACTTATCAAAAGTATTTCATGTCAAATTAAATAGACAATTAAAACCACTAATTCGTTCAAATAAATGAATAAGCACATCGAGTAAGATTATAAATCTAAGCATGTATATACTCTCATACCTGCAACAGTTATGTAGCGTACTAATTGATTTTCATATATGGCAATAAATATTACGTCTGAGTACAGTTGTAAATGGAAAAAGAGAAGAGAGCGGGATGGAGGGAGAGGGGAAGAGAGAGAAAACGTGTTGAAAAATATGTATATTATCCTAAAACAATCATGTGATATTTACATATTACATGAACATGATTAATCGAACATTATGACATGATATAGAAATGCGATAGAATCAGTAGCTAATATTGCATAAAGGATGTTTTTCCATGGGATAAACTGGAAAAGTTTAAACATTTTGAACAAAATTATGTAAGATTATACGTAGTGCTTAGGATAGAAAGTTGCACTGGAGTAGGTATAATTTACTATATACCTTATATTATACGACTCATTACAAAAATAATAATAAGTAGATTACGAATAGGGAAATGGATGTAAGCAAACAGAAGCGAATAAATTATAATATAATGATATAAAAATGAAAATAAAAATTAAGTAACAAGAATAAACTGAAAAAAGAAGTATTATGGAATTAACAAGGATAAGTTAGAAAAAGTAGAACGTCAAAAAGTGCAGAAGTATACCAATGATTACAATCAAACATAAACTTATATAAATTATTAAGAAATATAATACCCAAAATTTATCTAGCACCTATTTAGTATGTTTCTTTGACTTCAGATAATGAGAAAAATGAGAATACGTTTTCATATATGCGAATGCTGTGCCCCGTTTTATAGGACCTAATTTTTTGAATTTTTAGATAATTAGGGATAATAATTCAAAGCTGTACTAAATGCTTAAAACTCCAATAATAAACTTGAATATTTTTGGATTTTATTAATTTTGATGGTTCAGTTAATCCGCGACGCTACGGCTCTTTCGATTTTCGTAACACTATTAAAGCTTATCAACCTATAATTTATTCCACTGGTAATCTTTAAGCCTAACATTAATTAATCAAATGAAACCATCAACATCTTAACAATTAAACTAAACAAACCTTAATCCCGTAAACCCATAAGACGATTAACCCATAAAATGTTAAGTCCATAAACTTTTATGCCCATAAAACCTGAGATGAAGGAGTTATACGACGTTCTGTCAACGGCTGAGCAAGCTAATTAATAAGCTTAATTTATTTAATATTAACACTGTTACTACCGCGAATGGTTATATGCTTAATATGTATATAGACTTTTGAGCTAGCTATAGAAGGCTATATACATTTTAACTATTGATCTCAGCTAAGCATGTCATAAGATATCTGTGAAGAACCAAACTTCTTTATGGTGTAAAGTCTCCTATAATGGAACGATTTTCTGGAACTACAATCATTAGTACATTCCATTTGAAGTGCTATTTTACGTAGAAATTATGAATCTTTAGATTAGTATTTTAAATTATATTTATTTATTTATAAATAAAATTGTGTTCAGGTTCTCGGCCTTATTAAAAACATCATTTTTCTACTGGCACTTATATATGTGGGTGATTCCATCTGAAATCGAAGTGTCAATATATAGATACAGCTATAACTCTGGGAATTTGAATATTATCTTAGTAGAATATCTCATTAATTTTCTAAATTTTTGATATCACTTGTCTTAGAGTTACATAATTTGTATTTTTTGTTTATTTTCAATAATTTGTGAGATTTATTTTTCAGGGATGCATTTTTCTAAATTTTTTTTTTTATTTCTAATATACGATATTCACGAACACGGTTAGATGTATGCATCGACATAGGTAAGCTGTATCCGACCCGTCCAGTGCACGGGCCTTCTTCCCACTCTCCGCACGCGTCCCTCGCCTCTACACAGCAGCGACGCTTGCTGTGTCATAGGCAACGTGTGACTAAACGAGCGCGCGATATTCAAATATCTTATCCCTACTTCTCGTTACAATATATATCGGTGATTTCATATGAAATCGAAAAAAAATTAGTTTTTACCTATCCAAAAATATATGGGTTTTGTTCTATAGAGTTTCAAATTATCTCGAAAATTTTTTCAGATTTTTTCCATCAAGTACCTTCGAGTTATAAAGGGTCAAAGTTCATGAAATTCGTGTTTTTTCCATTTTTTACAAATTTTTATTAATTCATAGCTCTTCAGGAATGCATTTTTCAACAAAAGTGCATAGAATACCTTTTTTAGTAAATTTTGTTTATTTACAAGAAAAAAATACTTTTAAAGTCATATATATATATATATATATATAAATATATATATATATATATATATGGGTGATTCTCTGTGAGATCAACCGGCCGAAAAATAGATATAGCTATAACTCTGGGAATTTGTTCTGAAGGTTGACCCTGATTACTCTGAATTTTTTCAGATTTTTTGCATTCATTATCTTAGAGTTATAGGGGGTCAAAGTTGGTAAAAACAGTTTTTTTTTCACTTTTTGCTGATTTTCAAAAATTCATAGCTCCTCAGGGAAGCATTTTTCACTATTGGGACATATAACAGTAATCTCTTGAAATTTTCTCAATTTTTCAAAAAAAATACTGTTAAAGTCATATCTATAGGTTATAACCATCCTACCTTGAGGAGCTATGAATTTTTGAAAATCAGCAAAAAGTGAAAAAAAACTGTTTTTACCAACTTTGACCTCGTATAACTCTAAGATAATCAATGCAAAAAATCTGAAAAAATTCACAGTAATCAGGGTCAACCTCCAGAACAAATTCCCAGAGTTATCGCTATATCTATTTTTCGTCCGGTCGATCTCACAGAGAATCACCCATATATATATATATATATATATATATATATATATATATAATCATTTCCTTATATCCAATTTAAATTCTAAAATCAGTGAAACTAAGATTTTGATCCGGAATTCGACAACTAAAAAATCCATAAAAATAGCTTTTTATAGTCCAAAATTATCTGTAAACTTTCACAGTGGGTCTCGAACATTAAAACCAGTTACAAGATCAAAACATCAGTTGTTAAAAAGAAAAAATTCTAAGACAAAAGTATTCTTGATCTCCTTCTCAACCAGTCATCTGCAACTTCCACTTATAACTCCAATCATGACCTCCACTTTAGAACTTTCTCCTATATCGATCACTTATGACGATAATTATGATCTCCCAACTTCACTGATAGTCTCATTCTATCACCTCGATCAACGACGTTCTGCCTCCACAATCATCTCCATCCATCTGGCATCTCGAGCTTCCATCTCTACACATGAAGTCCGTCGTCTACCTTTGCTACCTCCTGCACCCTCCACTTATCACCTCTAATTATAACCTCCACTCTCTACCTATGACCTTCGACTATGACCTTAATTCTCTACATATGTTCCCAACCTATCAACTCTACTTATCATTTAGACCCTTTACTTATCACCACGAACCTTGACTCTGTATCCCTCCACTTAATGCCTGCGCCGTCTATCTTGTAACGCGGTTATTCCTATGTTCAACACGCGTTACTTTTCGGCCTTGCCTCCATGGAATCTTCACTCGATTCCCGATAGGTACCAGATGCAACCCGTGTATGTCAGAGTCTCGCGAATCTTTTCTACGAAACTCGTTGGAAACAAGACGAATTTTATCAAAAGATCGGCTAGCTCTCAGCCTTCAATACAGGTAAAAGAGAGGACTGTTCAAGAAGTTTGAAGTTAATAAAGAGGCTTGTATTTTCTTGCAAGATTAGCATATTTTTTCCATAATATTAATTGCTAAGTTTAGGCGAGCAGCCTCAACTGAACGTAAGCTACCCCTAACCTTTAGCACTGACGAGCGACTCCGCGATATAGCTTATTTTGCTGGCTTTGAAGGAAGCACATTATCGTATGAGTTTTAACTATCAGTTTGAATCTTTTGTATTAAAAACAGTATAAACATTTTAAGTAAGCAAGCTGGAGATAAATACTTACACTTTAAATAATGTTTGCTATTATTTATTTCTACTACTTCCCTAAACGCAGGCGATAATCACAATAATGTTTAGACAACCGGATATAACCCTTGATAAAAATAACAGTCGCAAACTAAGATAACCAGAATCCTCGATCGATTCTCGCAATTTCCGGAATGACTCTAAAACTTATCATCACGACACACAACGATTTCACACTCCATCTATTTTCTCAATCAGTGTAACCATCTACCTATCATCACCTTCAGTCATTACCAATCCAGCTACCAGCTCCAACCATGATCTCCAACATCAACTTATGACTTTCCATCATGAGCTCCATAATCAACGTATTACCTGCACCCTCGACTTCCCATGATGTCATGCATCCTCCTTCTATCGCCTGTAATCATGATCCCTTCATTCTCCACCTATTACCTCTGCGTATCATCAAAATCCTCAATTTTCATCTGCGACGTTGTATATTGTAGGCAGCGACCAGCGAGTGGAGAGTGGAGAGCAGCGAAATTCCGAGAAGACACGCACGAGGCTCGAGCTCCCTACTCATGCGACGGCCGAGGTGACGTTGGGCGCGCGCCAATCAGAGTGCTCGTTTCTACTGAGCGGGTGAATGGGCGCGCGCGTTGCCTATGTGAACGGGGCCCGACGCTGAGAGACGCATAGCTTGGCAGTATGTGTCGAACCACGCGAGTGAGAGGGCGAAGTATTAAGTGCTCTATCCACCATTTATTGTCTTCAACCTCCATCTATCACCTCCATACTCCACTTATGGCCTCCAATCATGATTCCTTGACACTCCATTTATCACCTTCAATCATGATTCCTTCATCCTCCACCTCTTACTTCCGCCTATCATCAACATTCTTAACTAATCATTTTCAACCATAATACTTTCATGCTCCTTCTATCCCTCCATCGTGCCCCTAGCATCAAGCTTCCAGCTCAGCTCAAAAACTATATAATCTAATAAGATATATATACATACTAGGGGGGTAGCCCCCTGCTCGCTCCGCTCGCCAACCACCATCGCTTCAATTTTTAATATTTCAAAGACCTTCAACTTATTATTTCAAACCATAATGATATCACGCTCCTACTATTTTTCAATCATGACCTTCACCCTCCAGCTATGTCGTAATCTCCACGTAAACCAACTCTGTACGCATTGCATTCACCTATGATTTTGTGGTTGCATAAATCACTTCCAAACATATCCATCAGCCACCATCTATCGTCTCTACCTTTTACCTATCATTTACACTCTTCTTTCATCGCATACATCCTCCACCTATCGCCTGCAATCATGATTCCTTCAATCTCCATCTATCGCCTCTAATCATGAGTCCTTACGCTTCACTTATCGCCTTCAATGATTATCTCTTCACCCTCCATCTTTTATCTCCGCATATTATCAAGACTCTTAAGTAATCGTTTCCAATTAAAATGTTTTTATGCTCCTTCTATCCCTCCATCGTGCCGCTAGAATCTCCACGCTTCATCTTTTGCATCCACTTATTACCTTTAACCTACACCTATGATTTTCATGTTTTACGTATCACCGTCAAAAATGATCTCGTGCCTCCACCTATAACTTCCAATATAACCCCTTCACTTCCACCTATTACCTTTACCTATAGCCAACACCCTAAATTAGTATTTACAATCATAACCTTATGTAACCCTATAACCCTATGTAATCCTATAATCCTATGTAACCCTATGTAACCCTACAACCCTATGTAACTCTATAACTTTACGTAACGCTCCACCTATCACGTTCACCTTTGACTTTAAGCTTCCTTCTATTATCTCCAACCATAACCTCCAGCATCTACTTATTAAATGAAATCATGATCCGCCTATCGCTTGCATCCTCGACCTATCATCTCCAATCATATCCCTCAGATTCCATCTATCGTTTCCACATTTTACCTATCGTTTCCGCTCTTCTCGTATCGCCTACATCCTCCACCTTTCGCCTGCAATCATGATTCCTATAATCTCCATCTATCGCCTCGAATCATGATCCCTTACCTTTCACTTGTAAACTTATAGTCACCTCGCTGTGTTCGCCAACCCCCATTGCTTCAGTTTTTAACTTTATATTTTGGTAATGTTCTGATATAATTTATAGCAAAAATTTCACACATGACTTCCATGCACACCTAGCACCTTCACTCGTACCCTCTACCCACTACCTATCACATCGACCCATGAAGATCACGATCTATCTAGCACCTCCACCGCCCATCTATTGCCTGCAGTCATATCCTTCTGCTCCACCTATCACCTTCACCTTCCGCTTATGTCTCCAATCATGAACTCGACACTTCATCTATTTCCTACACAATCCACTTATGACAATCATGAAGTCCATCCTTCACACGTGAGCCTAAACTATCACCTCCACCCCTGATTTTTGGCGTGCTCCTAATACCTCTACATGACTTTCTTCCAACACCTATCACCGCTGTCGAGGAGAAAGTCCATCGTTTACCTTCACCAGCACCTTCACTCTCAATGTATCGCCGCCAATCATAAAATCAACTCTCTTGCATCACCTTGAACTAAGATTAGTGTTCTCTACATATGTTCTCTACCTATCACCTCCATTTATTACCTAACTCTCCACCTATTACCACCATCTTTAACTCCTTCACTCTCCACCTATCATCTCCACCCTCCATCCATCGCCTCCAGTCAGGACTTTTTATGAAACACCTTCACCCAGAGCCACCCCTTAACACCGCGTATTACCAGGTCTAAAGTGTACCTAATACTTAAAATCTCCACCATTTATCTATTGCATTCAATCATGTCCTCCTCTAACTATTCATACACCACCCACTTATGAATACAATCATGATCTCCACCATTTTCAAAATATCTACCTATCTCCAACATCAATAACATTCTGATTCTGCCTGTCCCTATCTCTAATGATGTCTTTCTTCTCCAATAATAATCTATACGTTCTATGAAATTATTATAAATGTTAACATTCTAAGGCGTGAGTTGGGGGGGGGGGGGTTAGAGGGCGGGGGCAAATTCCACCTCAGCCCAAAACAACTATATAATATAATAAGATATATATACACAATTACAAATACAAGTATTTTTTTTCAATAATTATATTTCTAGTTTTTTTCTATTCATTAGTATTTGCAGCAAATCGCATGTCTAGGTGATCCATTAATAAATGTTTTATAAATCCAAAACAACGTTCGATATTGTGTACTGCATGTTCAACTACTCCAAAAAAATGGTTTGTTCGCACATTATGTTTGCTTATTTCTTCGTGCTTTAAAAGAAGTTGATCAAACTTTTCCATTAGTAATTCGTGTCTACTTTCACAGGCTTTATTCAACAATATTATCTCTTTTTTTAACGCTTCCTGCTTATTTATTACTTCATCCATTTTTTTAATCATTTTGTCATAATTGCCACAATTATCGGGAATTAACTCTAAAATACAGATTCATTAATTAAAAAACATTATGACTGCCAATAATACCGATTAAAATCTTGAGGAAATCGGTGCAAACAGTAGAATACGGTTTGATAAAAATCACGATAATTCAAATTATTTAGTTATATAAATACAAGTAGATTATCGTACCTTTACTTGTAATTGGGATTAAATCTTGAGTCGTCCATATTTTACCAAATTGACTAAAACTCTCTACATGTTCATCATTCATATAATCTGAATATAAACATTTTATATCAAAACATACATTATTTCGTCGCTTTTAACGAAAATTAGCATTTTCAGTGCAAAACCGGGAGGTGATCATATTTCCCAATCCATTTTTCCCATAGTCACGTTTTTTCTCAAAATAGAATATACTTAAAATATTCACTCTTTTGAAATGGTATTCAAAATATTTAGATGTACATGTCAAGCAATTAGTTTCTGTTTGTTTATAATAATTTGTTTGTTTTTCATAGCTTGGTTAAGCATATTTTCGGTGTTTTTTTCAAAATTTATTTTAAATTCATCTTTAATTACACACAATGAGTGAATACTAAATCGTTGAATTCATTCAGTCTATGCCTGGATTTTCTTGCATATAGACGGTTTAATTTACTATAAACTTTCCAGTCCGAAATTTCATACGTACTGAAACTACCATTACCGTCTAGAGTGTAAGGCTACAGAAATAACTGGTGTTAAGATTTCAAAGGACTAAACGGATCTACGCACACTCATACACCTAAACTACAAGAATCCGCGACTTTAAACATACAGGGCCCGATAAAGAGCGCTTGAAAACACTGGTGTACCTGCAGCTCGAACAATGCACACTGAAATACGCGATGTACGCTCTGTTTATCATTCCCTCTTTTCTTCCTTTTCCAAATTTTTTTTATCTTCTATTTTCTTCACTTTAAATTACTGTACAGAAATATTAGCGAAGTTGATGGTCATGCAAATTTGAGAAAAAAGAAATTATCGTTCAGCCCTCTAGGGGGTATTCAATCGAATCTGCTTCATCTCTCCGACTTACAATACCTACCACAACTTTACCAAGTAACTCTGGGCCGTGATAAATTTTTTTATTACAATTAACTCACTTTGAATACTATTATGGGATACAATTCATTCACTTTGAATACTATTATGGGAAAAATGGAACTTCGGAAAAATAATTTTTAGGAAAAGAGTTTTTTCGGACAAGTTTCGTTGCGAAAAATGGATTGGGAAACACAGTTATAGTTCATGTTAGCAACTAGCACAGTTGGAATTCTCGACAAGCAAACAAACAACTTTAACACTTTAACACCTGAATTACAATTTTTTCTGAAAAGTTTACCTATGTAGAAATAATATAAGTTGTCAAATTCTTTATTGCAAATTAATTTTTCTACCATTTTCGAGGTTGCTCTTTCGATTATCGTGCTCAAAAATCATAAAAAACTATGTAAAAAAATCGCACCCCGTATTCTGAAAAAGCAACTAAAAATTCTAAAACTTATGCATTTTGGACCTTAACTAGAATACCTTTTAATAAATAAAATCGATTGTAAAAAAAAATTCTTATCCGAAAATTCATGACTTTTTTTTAATAAACACGAAAAATTTATTATTTATATTAGTTTTTTACAATTTTTGAGCACGGCAATCGTCAGAGTCAATTTATATTAGTTATATACAGGCAAACTTTTAAGAAAAAAATGTACAATTCAGGAAATAAAGGGTTATGTAAAAAAACATGCTTTTAGGGCTACATTGAAAATTAAACTGTGCTAGTCTTCGTTCGAAGCGAAGATTTAAGCTATATTTTAAATGAAAAAGCTATCGCCGATTCAAAATATAAACCATTAATTTCCGATGCAGGTGTTAATTGCTCTTCTGTTTCAAATAAATCTTCGGGATTGTAATTCATTTTTATCTATAACAAAACAACATTTTTTCATGTACCAAGACCGTTTGTAGGAAATGAGAGCTTCAATTTTTGCAAAAGAATATTAGAATATTTTTTAAATATTTTTTTCGTTTAAAATAATTAATAATTAATTGCTCGGGAAAAACCTATGTCACCATCGTTAACGTTTGAAAATAGCAAGAAATATTTTTCATGAGAACACTTTTTATCTTGTTCTATGTACACTATGCAATAACAAAAACGATGCCCCAGATGTGTAGCATGAATAATTTCTTTTTCCTCACACTGCATCAAAAGTACCACATTCTCCCAGCGCTTTGAGAGAAGTGCGTAATTTCGGCGCTTGTGTGAGGGAAAATAGTGTACACTCCACGGGAGTAAATTTGGACAGCCCATATCTCTTGTTTGACAATTTTTTTCCACCCTAGGTGCATAATATACTATTATGATATAAATAGTATATTACGTACCTATGTATTATGTTATGAATTGTATATTACATACTTAGTTCGAGAAAATAAAAAGAAGAATTTTTTTTATCTCGGGTCACATGAAAAAATTCTGAAAATAGCTATAAAAGTCCAGATGTGCATTAGACAAGCAGTGTAGCTGGCGCAGTCTCAAGACAAAGCAAAAGCATTGTGTCTCTCTGTTCGACTCTTGTTCAACCCCCCATGTACGCATTTCACGCACTTCATTTTCCTTAATTAAATAATTAATGTTTGCTTCTCCGGTGGCTTAACTCGTGTTGCGTAATTCATAAGCGCCTTTCCTGGCTGTGCTGATGTTGCTGTTGCAAGTGAGCCACCGATTGAACGAAATGCTTTGCAGACTAGTCGTCTTGATTGCTATGCAGTTGGCGGTGTCCTTAGCTGAGTCGTCCCCGTAAGCTGGATGTGAAAGATTCGCTGGTGCAATTTGTCATTTCATGACTTCAACTATTGAAGCTGGAATTGTTACCTCGGTCTCCTCTCCTCGGTCTACTCTTGGTCTCGGTAAGGTCAAATCCACTGTCACCACTACGACTCTATGGTCCACTTTGTGACAGGCTCGAATACCGAATTCGCCTTGTACAGTTACCGTTTGTTTGACTTTTTATTTCTTTCAATCGTCGCGAAACCTTGCGGTTCAACTAGATTGGCGCGACCATCCTTGGGGTGTCCTTCTTCGATAGAGGCTAGGGGCTGCGAGGGCTCTTCACTAAATGTTGGCAGAACCATTTGCATGATGTTGGAATCTTCTGATTGCTGAAACTATAGGTTCACCTTGTCCTTGACTTTTTTGTCGGAGGTGAGACAGTCAGACGTCGTTTACTCTTTTAGCGCGAAGGGTCTCGTGCTGCATGCAGCAAGTTCTATGTTTAATTTTCGCGCAGTTCGACACTCATCATCTGGGGAACGAGACGAGCGTCGTACTGGTCATTGCCCTTCTCTTAAGATGACTGAGCTGCATGCTCGTTACCGCCTTGACCTTGATCGTTGGTTATGGTTTTATTTGCACCGCAGTTTTCGCATAGACTGCCATCAATGGCGAGTACATCCTCGTATAATCCTTGCTTCGTACTAGATTGCAGCGATAAACGCGTCGTTATATTGTGCTATATGCAGCAAACAGAGGACGCAGGCTATACATCAACTACTCGAGTACGTCAATATCTGCTTGGCATCTTCGTGACGCCCTGTCGAATTAAGAAAGTTGACCGGTAGTACAGCTTCTCCACGCAGAAGCCGTAATCGTTCATGTTCTCGTTGCTACCTTAGGCCACAGTGCGGATTTAGGCGCCCAGATGATCTACGCTCTCAAAATGAAGCATGAGTTCGAGGAGCCAAAGCTCTACCGAATTATATCTGATGGTTTGCGCCCGGACTTCTTGTGTTGCCATACTTGTTAGATTGTTGACTAAATGGCGTAACAAGAACTGCTCGGATTCCGGACCAAAATCATAAAGTACTTTAGTCTCATAATGAAGTTACTTTACGGCGGTGGTAAATATGAACGTAGTATCGACATCTCTAGTTCGAAATCATAGAAAGAGCATGCGAAAAATCATTGTAGTGTTTCGGGTCGATGTTCGCTGCAGACAGCGGTGCTAACGCTTCTCTTCCATACCATCCCGATGACATGGGAGCTGCCGGCATGAGTCGCAGTGGAGGCTGGGGTGGTAGTTAACGGATCAGATCCATCCACCATACCATAGGTGGTTGCGGTGGCAGGGGGCTGAGGTTGGAAGGTGCATGAATTAATTCCATATCCTCACGGGATTCTCGGTTGGTCGTCTGTTGAACTTTCTCATCCCCTACGTATGCTGCGTATGCTGTTGCGTCTGTCCCGATAACCGTCCGCGAAACCATCGCATCTGTCTCGACGGCTTCGGCAGAATTGTCATGTCTACCGCGTCGGTTGCTCGCGGAGCTGTCGCGTCTGTCCCATCATCGGTTGACCGTGGTGCTGTCGCATCTTCTTCAATATTGGTCATTCACAGAGCTGTCACATCTACCCCGTCAGTCTGAAATTTTTGAGAAAACCAGCTGTCCGATTCGCTCAACGAGTTGCTACAAGGATCATTCGCTAGGGGTGTGCGGTGGTGCCTCCCCCATAGACTCTTTTTTGCGCCCCCCAGCGCTAGCTCTGATCGCAACAGGACGAGGTTACTGATCTGCTGTCCTGTCTTGAGCTGGTCGTGAGTCATTCTGCGGTCACGCTGCACTCGGACATTACTTGGTCGATTACGCGCTTAATTCTATATGGTTCACCTATGTCGCGGGGAAGCAGGACAGAGGAGAGGAGCGAAGAATTTTTGTATGGGTTAGCGGGGTTACGCGGTTGGGTGCCGAACTTTTTCCGGAGAAACGAATGGTCGACGCGCTGGTGTTTTAGTTCACTGGGACCTTCCGCGCAGCCGCAGTATGAGTTCTAGCTGTCCCTTTGCGACCTTAATGACGCAGTAAACGTTGTGAGACTAGGGATAGTCGATTAAAAAATTTATATATCGCACGCGCTTGTTTGATTCTGTTTTTCATTTCCGTATTACTACAGCGACCAATTACTCTGTCTACGTACTCGCTATTGCCGTGATCGGTGCGCGATCTAAAAATTTCAAATTAAAGATCGAAATAGCCTTTGCCAACGTTGTGCCTCCTCTTATTTGCTTCAACTTAAGAATGCCGATGTTTGTAGGAAGGAGTCCCAAAATTGCCAAAAATTTTCAACGAAATTTAGCTAGTGAGCGCACTTTTGTGTTGTTGAGTAAAACTATGTATTGAGCTTGGGCTGTGGACTCGAGCTTCGGCTACCATAGCGCCCTCACACATTCGGCGGTGGGATAGGTGCAAGTGCGGCTGCTCCTTACAAGGAGCGAAAATCGTACTTCTTGACGCCGCGGAGATGATAGCTCAGAGCGCCAAACTCGCGTTGCACTTACTGATTTGCACTGGATATTGCACGTAAAATGCCGATTAAAATTGATTAATTTGGATTACAGTCGATAATTTACACAATTTCGGCAGGTTTCGTTTCGGTATCTCAAAATATTTGCTGGTGTACTATAAAAGTCAAGCTACAATAAAATACAAGCTAATAATAAATTTCATAGCAAGAAGGAAACTGATTTAGTAGTCAAAAACGTTTGAGATTTCAATAACAAGGAGAGTCCATAATCTCCAGGTCATCGATTTTAACCCAGTGAAAAGGTTTATTTTACTATGAAACTGAAAACACTCCAGGAATTTTGTCCAATAAGGCCTCGCAATCCGAGTTCTAGACAGACACCCATGATATTAACATTTTCTAGTTTATTTTTTATTGAATAGTGCTCCTATTATATTAGAGTAGGAGTAACTTATAACGAAGAAAATAAAAACTGAGAAAAATACCTTTTTATTTGGTATGTTATATTACTAAGAAATGTCCTTCTCTCGAAGTTTTACAAACTATTAAAATTTTAGGTATGAAATATAATAATTTTGAATCATATAAATTTTTACTTGTTTCTGATATTTAAAATGAATCTTCCTTAAAGTTTAACAAACAGATATTTCTTGGTAATATAATATACTGAATTAAGATATTTTCTCAGCTTTATTTTATTATTTATAACCTATTCTAACTCTAATATAATAGGAGTGATATTCAATAAAAGTTTAACTAGAAAATATCCGATTTCAAGGGTTTATGCTTAGAACTCGGTTTGAGAGGCCTATTGGACAAAATACCTGAAGGATTTTCAGTTTTTTAGCAAAACAAACAAATAAACCAACTTTGGTTTAAATCCATGACACGGAGGTTATGAACTCTCCTTGTAAGACTTGCTGAATCTCATTAAAATCTGTTACAAATTTTCTGAACTGTATTGAAACTGTCCAAAATCTGCTTAGAAATTTTTTTGCAATCGTTTAAATTTTCCTCAGCTTTGTTTTGAAACTGTTCAAGATTGCTTAAAAAATTTATATTGCAATTTTACATTATTGAGCACAACATTTGTTGAGAAAGGCCAGCTATGTGTGCAGCGAAAGTTCACTTAAATGTTTTCAATTTGATAATGAAAGAAAAATACTTATAACTGGCAAATATTGTGTTAAAGTTCACATAAACTTTTATCGATTTTTAGCTTGAATATAAAGAAACGAAATTAAATATATCTGAAGAATACTTTTTGTCCTAGAATTTTTTTACCATTTAAATATATTATTTTTAGATAGAATTTGCAATTTTTTAATTTTCACAAGTGATATTTTTATTTTTAGCAATAAATAAAGGCTCTACGCCAAAAAATGAATTATAGGGCATATTTGCACATAAAATAGGTATTATCGTGAATTTTTTGGTAGTCGTAGTCTGGATTGAACTCTGAGTTTTGCTAAAATTAAGATTTAAATGTATTGTAACATTTTTGTAACACACACAGACACATATATATTGCAAGGTACAATTCTACTTGCGTATATGACTACTGCTATATGTCCCTAATTTTTCTTTGAACGCCTACTGTCTAGCTACGGCCCTGCCTTAAGCGCCCCTTACTTTTAGTATCGGTACGTCCCTGCTGTGCTGCGGTCGCAGCCCGAGCACTCAGGCACGTGTACACATACACCCCGTACGTTGACCATTGGCTCCAGCACAAAGTGCACGCTCGCACTTTGCGCCGGAGACTGCAGCCTCCGACTCGTCGCACTGAAGGCTTTGCAAGCAGAACTCTGGCGACTACAAGACAGAGCAGAGCTCTCCTCTTGCCTAATAAAGCACGATAACGCAACTTAGATGCGTACTTACTCCAAGCACCCACACCCCACACGTGACAACTGGCATCCCTTGGGGGACTTGGACGCTAAGACAGTCCAAGAGAAATCAACGCGTCAAAAGGAAATAAGGAATAGTTGACATTTTTTTCGCTTTCGAATGGACTACACGCGACTTCGACGCTACCAACTGTGCCGAAATTGACGCTACGAAAATCCATTAACCATCGGTGAATACCAGGAAAGCAACGAAGCAGCATCAACAGTGCTTCAAATTTTTTTTCTTTCGGTCGCGTGTCCAATTGAGCAGAAGGGGAGCTCAGGTGGCCGAGACTCGGAACATTTTTCGGGGCTCAAAGACAATATTTAAATAGGGAGCAATCGAACGCCGTACTTTGTCGTTCCCGTGTGAACCGCTTAAGTGACTAGTGTAGTGCTCATATACATCAACCAGAGAGGCACTGAACATCAACTTGTTGCCTCTGGGTTCGCCAATCGTACACGGATAGACAGTGATTGTGATCGCGCACACCAGCGGCGCGAAGCATCAGTCAGTGCCAATTAAAAAAAAAAAAAAAAAATTTCTGCACACGCCAGTGAGCCGTGCGATTACCAGCAAAGACGATTTCAACCTACAAAACCGATCTCGGCCAACCAAGCTCGCCTGAATCACCGAGGAAGCAATCCAGCTGTCGATGTGCGCACACAGCAGCCCCCAGCAGCACGCAGCAAACATCGCAGCAGTCTCAGCCGCATGCTACCAACACCGTAGCATCCTCAGCCACCCTCAGTCGTCATGGTAGCAGCCGTCAACGCGCCTAGTAACTCAGCCAGCAAGAATTAGTCAATCGTTATCTACTCAATGTAAGTCTGCCTTTTAGTACATGCACTCGGTATTCGCGAGCCCTCCTTCTTCTCCAGGGTAGTGCATAACCAAACGTGAAGGTATCAACGCGAATATTCGTCGAAAGGACACGTATAGGGCTGATAAAATCAACGAAAAGTGCATTAAATACGCGTGTTCGAAGGGATGGTCGCAGCAGCGACGGTAAGCAGACTACGGGAAGCAAACGCGAAAAATTTATTTATCCGCAAGCTAAAAAGATTGCTACGCGCGAAGGAATTATTTTAAAATTATAATTAGATGTCACCGGAGACGAGACGGCGATTACGACGCACGCTAAGCCAGGACAGCAAACGGTCAGTTTCGTCGAACGAAAGTCTGAAAAGAGAAACGCGATTGACCGACAATCGTAGTGATGCACACGAGAATTTATCACCGAGGCACAATGGTACGCTGCGGGAAAATAATTTTCCGAAATACTCGGTTGACGAGAGTTGAGAGTCAGTGAAGGCTACACACCCTACAGTTCTCCCCGCATTATTGACAAATGTCTAGATAGCGCCTAGTTAGGCAGTTGGTGAGACCGGTTGGGCTTCGAGGCGGAGCAATGCAATAATAATTGGGACGTGAAGAGCGCGGATGCCGAAACAACTATAAACGTGAACGCGAGGATACTAGCGAATAAAACGCAAAACGAAATTGCTAGCATATTGCGCCTACATATACAGATTAAAGGATACCTGCAGCTAAATAAAACAGTTGGATCGGCGGCCAATGAAAAGGCGGGCGAGAACGATGGCGACGACCTCGCGATAAGTTCGGTCTGAAATTTCAACGGTAAGCGTCAACGAGGGGAAGCGAACGCGGTACCCGCTAGCGAGTAACAGCGAGTCAACATGCGTGCACGATCCAATGACAACCGAAACTGACAAATGCGTACGGGTAACAGACGAAAGCGTTCTGGGAGCTCAGGCGACGATCCCAGCAGCGATCCGGGTACAAAATACTTCGAAAGTAGCTATTTCGGTAGCTCGCTATATAACTCAAGCGATAGCTCAAGCGTAGTCAATGCCGTCGGGACAAACATACAAAGCGCAGAAAACGCGACGAAGGCCGAAACGGACGCCAGAGAAGACGTGGTGACAGCCGAGAGAGCTGCAAGGAGTACAGCGAAAACGCGATCACAGCCAGGAAAGCCGCTGCGAGAAACGCGATGGTAGTCGAGAAAAGTATCGCGAAAGACGCGGCGATAGCAGGAACGCCGGAGAAGACGCGATGGCAGCCGGGAAAGCCGTTATAAAAAACGTGGCAACTGCGGAGACGACTGTCGGCACAAGCGCAACGATAGTCGCAAATAGCGCGAGAGATGCTATGGCAGCGAAAAGAGTCGTTGCAAAGTATTGAAATTCAAGCAGGTTTAAGGCAAATGTATTTATTTAATTCAAATATATTATAACATGATATAAAAGGTTTGAAGGAACAACGAGTGACGCAGTCAACTCGGTCAAGGAGCGAAACTGCACGTACACTGTAGCGATGCACGTTTCTATCTCAGACTAATTAACTACTCCAGCATTCGGTGATACTTATACTTGTATCGATGCTCAGGTAGTCAGTCACAGCGGCGGCGGCGGCAAGGAGCGGGCAGACTTCGTACAGAAAGGGATTTTATTACATGCCTTGAAGTTTCCTCGTTCGTCGCAGCCGAAAGACATCCACGCGGTTTTATTACAATAATCCTTATTGGTCACGTTTCTAAAATTTACAACTAAATACTACTGCTAAGTGCACAATTTCTTCCGTCCGAAAACAGCGACGAGCGTGCCAATATTTCCTTAAGATCTTAAGCCTAAGATTTATTATCTATTCATTCAAAATACATGCCACGCAGTTACACTAAATTCAACACTCCCTCTTATATTGAATCGCCTTGAATATTTAATTTTTCACGCAAATTACAAAATTGTTGTTTGTCCAGAGGTTTCGTAAAAATGTCGGCTAATTGTTCTTTAGATTTCACGTATTTAATTTCTACGTCTTGACGCTCGATTACTTCACGTACAAAATGAAATCTGACATCAATGTGCTTCGACCTTTTGTGAAACTCAGAATTGTTTGCAAGCTTAATAGCAGATTGATTATCGACATAAATTGGGACAGATTTGCATGGAATTTCTAAATCACTCATCATCTGGCGCAGCCAGATAGCTTCTTTCGTTCCGTGCGTTAATGCGATATATTCAGCTTCTGCTGTGGACAACGATACTATATTTTGCTTTTGACTGGACCAGCTGATCGGACCCCCATTCATAACAAATACAAACCCGCTGCGCGATCTGCGCCTGTCTAAGCAGCCTGCGTAGTCTGCATCTGTGAAACCACGAATATCTATGCTCCCTCTGCCTCCGTAAATAATTCCAAAATCGCGTGTGCCTTTTAGATATCGCAGGATTCTTTTAACAGATAGCCAGTGTTCTTGACCAAAGGAATCCAAAAATTGACTGGCACTGTTTACAGCGTATTCAATATCTGTGCGGCATACTCGCGAAGCGAACAAAAGTGAGCCTACTACTTCTCGATACGGAAGGAGTTTAATTTTCGCATCGGTACTTATTTTATTCGTATCAACTTTCTGTAAATGCAGACCCGGCTCTGCAGGTGTGCTTGATGGATTTGCATCACTCATTCCGAATTTCGCAATGATTTTATCAATATAATTATTCTGATGAATCTTCAAAACGCGATTTTCGCGATCTCGCTCAATTTGCATGCCTACAAATTCATCCGCGCTATCGGTAGTTATATGAAACGAGCTTTTAAGATAATGTATTACTTCATTGATTGCCCGTGTGCTTTCTGAAATCAATAGTCCGTCATCTACATATAACGCTAGGTATACTTTAAAATTTTCAACTCTGCCAATGAATACGCATTTATCGCTTTGTATATTTGAAAAGTTAAAATTTTTAAGAAACCTGACAAATTTATCATTCCAACAACGCGGTGACTGTTTAAGTTCGTACAAACTTTTTTTTAATTTGCATACCAATCCGTTGTCTCCGCTGTTGTAGTCTTCGGGAAGTTGTAGATAAATTTCTTCTTCGAGATCACCATAGAGGAACGCCGTCTTCACATCGAATTTGGCCATTTCCAGATCTTCGGTTGCAGCCATGGATAGGAGTATACGAATAGATTCATATCGCACTACTGGCGCGAAAGTTTCGAAGTAGTCTATTCCTTCTCTTTGAGAGTATCCTTTCGCGACCAGTCGTGCTCTGTATCTGCTGTTATTTTTTATTGCAAATACCCACTTGCTTCCAATAATTCGCTTGCCTTTGGGTAGCTGAACGATACTCCAAGTATCGTTATCGCGAAGTGCGTTGAGTTCCTCTTACATTGCCAACTTCCATCGGTCAGCATCCTCTCCTGAGATTGCTTGCTTGTATGTTATCGGTACCGTATCTGCTATATATGCTACAGGGATTCCGTAGCGATCTATATTGCGCAGCTTTTTTCTATCACGTAAGTGTCGTTCTTGATCTTGGGCTGGTGCAATATCAATTTCTCGAGCGTCGACGATATGCTGATTTTCTTCTCCCTCTTCTTCGACAGCGTGTTGATTCAGGGGCTGTGCATCAACTCCTTGTTGAAGAATTTCTCGTTCATCATTGATGGGATTTTGCTCTGGTAGGCCAAAATCAATTCGGTATTTGAATATCTCATCATTTTGCTCCTTTACATTGCTTATATTATTTTCTATAAACTGTACGTCACTGCTCACATAGATCTTTCGTGAATGTTTATTCCACAGCCGGTAGTTTGTCGACTCGCCTTCGTAGCCTAGCATGAACATCTTTTCGCTTTTTGATTCAAACATTTTACGCTTTTCTTTCGGTGTATTCAAATAGGCGACAGCTCCGAACACTTTAAGATGCTTCAAGGATGGCTTTTGACCGAACCATTTTTCGAAAGGGCTCGCTGTTTCTCCGTGCTTAGTAATTACTCGATTTAGCACATAGCAGGCGCTATTTACAGCTTCCGTCCTAAGTTCGCGATCCACGCAGCCGCTTATTAACAAGGTTCTAGCACATTCACTAATTGTTCGAATTTCTCTCTCCGCTCTACCATTTTGCTCATGTATGTAAGGCGAAGAGAACTCATGAATTATTCCCTGTTTTTCTGTATATTTGTGAAAATCTTCACATGCATACTCGCGGCCGTTGTCAGAGCGAAACACTTTGATCTTGTTTCCCGTTTGGGTGTGCACAAAATTTTCAAAATCTTTAAATCGTTGAAACACTTCAGACTTATGCTGTAGAAAATATACTTTTCTATAACCGGTACATTCATCCTTAAAGATTACAAAATAACGTGATCCACGTGGTGATTCAACATTAATCGGACCGCATACATCACTATGAATCTTTTCACCGGGCTTGAAGACACACTCGCGGATTACTGAATAATGAGGCTTGCGAGCTTGCTTCCCCATGATACAGGCTTCACAGTTAAAATTTTCATCGTTTTCGAGAAAGAAATTCTTGTCAGCAGACATTTTAATAGTGTTTATCAATGCTCGTGTATTTATGTGTCCCATTCGCTCGTGCCACAATTTTAAGTCACTTTGTTTTTGAACGGCTATGTTGCACTGTGCGGGCTCCTTTACTGTGAAAAGCATTTTGTATAATCCTCCATGCTTTTCTCCACGCGAGGTTACCGCACCGTCTTTGTTGCGTACTTCACAGTGAGATTCAAATATATGAAACGTAAATCCTTTTTTCGTGATAGTGGGTATTGAAAATAAGCTTTTCCGCAGTTCTGGCACTAATAGAACACTTTCGATTTTTCGTTCGATGCACTTTCCGTTCACTAGTTCATTAAGGACAACTGTCCCCACTCCTGCTGTAAGCAGGGCTTTATCATCATCTATTTTAACATAACGCGGCTCGCTGAGTGCTTCTACAGAAGTAAAAAACTCCCTTTTGAACGTCATGTGCATGCTTGCACCACTGTCAGCTAACCACACATTTTGGTCATTTTCGGAGGTTTTTGAGTAATATGCACTGACTTCACTAATATAGGCTACTGCTGCGTATGAGGATGCAGTTGACTTAGCCTCTTCTTTGCTACCGCCTTCCTCACTCCTTTTTTTCTTTTCCGGACATTCTCTGTGCCAGTGTCCTATCTCTTTACATAAGCCGCATCTCGTTTTCTTCTTCATCTCTGCAATTTTTTTCTTGTTTTCGGATCTCCGAACTTCGTCAGATTTGTCGTCACTTCTGAGACTACGATCTGATACTTGCAGCGCTTGTTCTAGCTGCGCTTGTAATGCGTGTACTTGTCGGGAGAGCGACGAGACTTGATCCTCCGACGTACGCATGCGTTTTTCCTCGCGTATTATTCTTGCTATTAAATTGTCTTTAGTTCTCTCACTTATTGGAGTACTCTCCCAAGTCATGGGAAAATTTCCAAATCTGCTAGGCAAACTATCCAACAATTTATTTTCCATTCCAGCCGCGGATGGTTCTTCTTTTAAATCCTTTAGTTTTCTACTAATACACTCAAACTCTTCCAGCCGTTGAGCGATATTTTCGCCATCAAGAATCTTAAATTTGTAGAATTGCTGCCAGGTGTTCGTTTTAGAATCTTCACTTGCATCTCCGAAACGTTCCTGTAGTTTATTCCAAACTTCCTTAGGAGAGGTGCAGTTGATCAAAAACGTATGCAGTCGTTGCTCGACCGATCCGATGATCATGCTCATTGCCTTTAACGAGTTCGAATGCCATTTCTTCCAATCTGCGGGCTTATCAGTCTTGCTAGGCTCCGCCTCTGTTCCATCCGTATAGCCCATAAGATCAGCAGATCCTAGAGCTAAACTTATGCCGAATTTCCACAATGTATAGTTGCTGTCATTGAGTTTGACGAAGTTAAACTCTTTGTTCTCCGTCATGATGAACAAAGGAGTTTTTACACTTTTATAATCAATTTCAGACAAAATTAAATAAAATACATTTACTTGGCGCAGTGGAAGCGTGCTGGACCCATAACCTATTGAAATTCAAGCAGGTTTAAGGCAAATGTATTTATTTAATTCAAATATATTATAACATGATATAAAAGGTTTGAAGGAATAACGAGTGACGCAGTCAACTCGGTCAAGGAGCGAAACTGCACGTACACTGTAGCGATGCACGTTTCTATCTCAGACTAACTAACTACTCCAGCATTCGGTGATACTTATACTTGTATCGATGCTCAGGTAGTCAGTCACAGCGGCGGCGGTGGCAAGGAGCGGGCAGACTTCGTACAGAAAGGGATTTTATTACATGCCTTGAAGTTTCCTCGTTCGTCGCAGCCGAAAGACATCCACGCGGTTTTATTACAATAATCCTTATTAGCGCCGTATTGGTCACGTTTCTAAAATTTACAACTAAATACTACTGCTAAGTGCACAATTTCTTCCTTCCGAAAACAGCGACGAGCGTGCCCATATTTCCTTAAGATCTTAAGCCTAAGATTTATTATCTATTCATCAAGGGGCGCGGTAGCGCCACGATGGCAAGTATAAGGTACTTTAGTACGTATGCCGCCGTCGGGCGCTAGCCAGACTCTATTATACTTTGAACTTGCCCTGTTGGAACCTTGACGTACGGTTTTCTTCGTATTAACAGCTTCGTTTATTACGTACGAGCACTTGAATGAAAGCTTGCGATGAAAGTAATAAAATCACATCAGGGCCATATTTTGTGAAATTGCTTCTATCGAATGATATTGTAAAGTGAAAGTTCGGACTCCTCAATTCTCCTCACGGGAGAACAATTATTCGACGGATATCCGGTGACGTAGTATCTACGTCATTCTGGGCTATATAGATATACTTTAGTATACGTTGTTTTTCCGCAGACGACAGACGATGTTTTCATACGCAGTGTTATTTTTTATCAACGTAAATTTTCTTTTGCTGTTTCTGTATATATATATTGCTAAATAGTGTTAAATAATAACATAAATACAGATTTTAAAAAAGTTTCAAATATAAATAATACTTATACATGTTGTATATTAGTTATTGTGCAGTCGATGTTTTTATGAAAAAGTCTTATATAAAGGAATCAATGTGGATAATTTAGTGATATAATTTAGTTCATTTTTACACATCATAAAGCAGTGTCATATGGTATAAATTTAACCTAAATATATTTTTTTACATAGTGTCAAATAATTCAGTCGATTTTGTGTGTACATAATCATAAACATGATTTTCTTCACAATATAGAATTAGATAAGTATTCAGTTTTAATATTAATCAGTATATAATATATGAGTAAAGTTTTTGTGAACTGATTCTTTGTTTAAATGTTTTTTTTTATTTTTCAGATATTTTCTATTTTTAATTGGGAGGTTATATGATAAGCCTGTGATAAAACAGTTTCAAGAAACTCAGCATTTAGTATTATTTGTTATGATGTTATGATCTGTAATATTTAAGATATAAGTGTAAGATTCCTCCGTCTCCTTGTAAAGGATCATCAACTTCTTGTGTGAGTTATACGTTCTTTTTCTATCCAGATCAAATGTACCATATCGGATAGAAATGTAATAATTAAAGAATTGGAAGATAGAATGTATCAGATTATATAAGAAAATAACATTTATGTGATGAGACAAGCTAGTAAAGTGTTGAGAATTTCAGTCTTCCATGCAAGAAAGTTTCTATAATTGTCGAAGTGCTTATGAATAATTATGAAATTTACCTAACGTCTCCTGAGAGGTAGACTCTCAGGCTGTATAGTGAAAGGGATTCTTATGATAAGTATACAATACATGAAAGATTCATGAACTGATTCTTTGTTAAAATATATCCTTTTATTTTTCAGGTTTTTTTACTATTAGATTATATAAAGAAATAACTATTCTGTGATGTGACAGCTAGTAAAGTGTTAAGAATTCATCCTTCAAGAAAGTTTCTACGTTGTTGAAGTGAATATGTAACTTTTTCTATCGTCTCCTGGGTTCATCTTTCATGCAAAGTTTCTACATTATTGAAGTGGATATGTAACTTTTTCTATCGTCTCCAGCGTTCACCTTTCAAGCAAGTTTCTACATTCTTGAAGTGGATATGTAATTTTTCCTATCGTCTCTTGGGAGGTAGACTCTCAGGCTATTCGTCGAAAGGGATCCTGATGAGAAGCTACTGAAAGTGTTGTATTTTCATCGTCCAAGAAACAAAGAAAATTTATACAGAATTTCCAGTTTATATAATTTTCTTGTGATGTGACAAGTTGGTTAAGTGTTAGGATTATATTCAATCTTCCACGCAAGAAAGTTTCTACAATAGTGGAAGTGCTTATGAACAATTATTAAATTTTCCTATCGTCTCCTGGGAGATAGACTCTCAGGCTATACGTCGAAAGGGATCCTTACAAATAGCTAGTGTGTTTTATTTTCTTGGTTCAAGAATCGAAGAAAGTTTCAACATAGAGAATATTCAGTATAAGGAAAAAATTGTCTTGTATTGTGAGAAGCTAGTGAAGTGTCGAGAATATGTATCGCTCATGCATGAAAGTTTCTAAATTGTTTAAGTGTATATGAATAGTTCATAACTTTTCCTATCGTCTCCTGGGAGGTAGACTCTCGGGCTGTATGTCGAAAGGGATCCTGATGAGAAGCTAGTGAAAGTGTTGTATTTTCATCGTTCAAGAATCAAAGAAAATTTATACAGAATTTCCTGTTTATATAATTTTCTTGTGATGTGACAAGTTGGTTAAGTGTTAGGATTATATTCAATCTTCCACGCAAGAAAGTTTCTAAAATTGTGGAAGTGCTTATGAACAATTATTAAATTTTCCTATCGTCTCCTGGGAGATAGACTCTCAGGCTATACGTCGAAAGGGATCCTTACAAATAGCTAGTGTGTTTTATTTTCTTGGTTCAAGAATCGAAGAAAGTTTCAACATAGAGAATATTCAGTATAAGGAAAAAATTGTCTTGTATTGTGAGAAGCTAGTGAAGTGTCAAGATTATGCATCGCTCATGCATGAAAGTTTCTAAGTTGTTTAAGTGTATATGAATAGTTCATAACTTTTCCTATCGTCTCCTGGAAGGTAGAGTGAAAGTGTTTTATTTTGTTGGATTTTAGAGATTATTCAGTTTACATAATAGAGAATATTCTTGCTTGATGCAACAGTAACGTTTTATACAATCTTGTGACGTGACAAGCTAGTGAAAGTGTTGTATTTTCATTGTTTATGTATCAAAAAAGATTATACTCAATTTTTATTGGGAGGTTACGCAACTGTCAAGTTATAAAGGGAAGGAATTCCTGTGAGAAGCTAGTGATGTGAAAAATGTTTATTCAAGATTTATAATTATTATATAAGTTCAGAAGACAAGTGGTTTAAAAGTTTTTCCCAATTTTGAGAGAGCAAGTACACTAAGTTTCCAGACCTAACGAGACTTTTCCCAAGGGAAAAGCATGTTTTGTTTTGTATAAGGTAACGAGAACTTATGAGTTGTCAAGCCAGTCACTCAGAGGAATAGGATAAGAATTTCCAAGTTGATAGGGCCCTGTAAATATTGAATTTTTTAATTTTGAAATTTCTAATCTATGAGTCTATTTGCTTTTTAGAAAGCAGAACATGCGTTTCCCTTGGAAAAAGAGATGCTCAGCCCAGATTCTCGAAACAGACTGTATTTTGGGCACTCTGAAAATTGAAAATAACTAAGTTTTCATTAAACATACCAATCAAAGGGATATCATGAGAAATTTCAAGTTTATCGTATCGACCAATTTCGAAATAATTATCATATAAGGCATTCAAAATTGAACAGCTCAAAATTGGTTTAGACAATTAACTTGAAATTTCATATGCTATCTCTCTGATTGACTTGCTTAATGAAAAATTAGTTATTTTTAATTTTCAGAGTGCCCGGAGTACAGGCAGTTTCCAGAATGTGGGTTGAGCATCTCTTTTCCCAATCGAAATGTATGTTTTGCTTTCTAAAAGGTAAAAAGATCATTCAAGTTTTCAAGCCCACTGCTTAGAAGTATAAAAATTTTGACTATGGTATAGTTGAGCAGCATTGAGATAGCCAGAGACTAGAAATTTCAAAATTCAATAATTCAAAACTGCTGAGTCGTTTCAACTTGAAAATTTTTATATTATCCCTCTAAGTGACTGGCTTGACAACTTATAAGTTCTCGTTACCTTATACAAAACAAAATATGCTTTTCCCTTGGGAAAAGGCTCGTTACATCCATGATCTAGAAAATGAGTATACTTTGTACTCCTTTCAACTTGAGAAAAATTTATGTTCTATCTAGAAATCCATCGCAAGGATAGCATGCGAAAGTTTAAGTTTATCACATAGACCAATGTCAAAATAATTATCATTTATGGCATTCAAAATGAAACAAAATTGGTCTAGACGATTAACTTGAAATTTCTTATGCTATCTCTCTGATTGATTTGCTTAATGAAAAATTAGTTATTCTCAATTTTGAGAGAGCAACATGTACTCTCAGTTTCCAAATCTTGGATGTAACGAATCTTTTCCCAAGGGAAATGCATGTTTTGCTTTGTAAAAGGTAATGAAAACTTAAACTTATGAGTTGTAAAGCCTGTCACTTAGAGGGATAGTATGAGAATTTTCAAGTTGATACGGCTTAGCAAAATTTAAATTTTTTAATTTTGAAATTTCTCATCTCCGATTATCTTAATACTGCTCATCTATACTGTCTTCAAGATTTTTATACAATCTCTCTAAGCTGTGGGCTAAACCACTTGTATGGTCTTTTTACCTTTTAGAAATCAGAACATGTATTTCCATTGAGAAAAGGGACCTCAACCCATATTCTGGAAACTGCCTGTACTTCGGGCATTCTGAAAATTGAAAATAACTATGTTTTCATTAAACGTACTAATTAGAGGGAAATCATGAGAAATTTTAAGTTTATCGTATCAACTAAAAATTTATTTTTCATTAAATGATCTTTATTTTTTCATACTATATGTATCAAGTAAATTATTATGTTAAATATAATAAAGTTTTGTGTCAATTTTGTGGATTAGGCCTACAGGGGATACCACAACTTTATTGACACTATTTTTTACAAGTTTTTATAAAGTTTAAATTCGATTCCAATTTTCTAAAGATTTACCGAATTAGGTCGTTTGCATTAAAAATGATAATACATATATCATAAGGAATCATAGGGATATTGGAAACTAACTTACATATACTTCTTTTTTTTCTAAATATTATTCATAATACTATAATATAGATAAAACAATTGTGAAGGTTACGATGTGAACTTGTATAAATATTTAAATGCTATATCACTCATATTCTGCATGTCGATAGTATACGTAACGTACAAATGCTTTCAAACAAGCAGTTATCAGTTAAATAATTAGCAATAATTTTATACGTACAGATTTCTTTGATGTACATCTGCGAGACAAATAATTATGGAACTTAGCATAAAATTTAGTGTCAATAAAGGAAAAAAAACGCGCTATACTATTTTCCTCGAGGGTGGTGTGGAAAAGACAGATTTCTTTGTGAATAATAATGATCTAAAAAATCTATTTGCTCTACAGATTGTTTCTAAAAAATAATTATTATTACAATAATCCATGAGCATATGTACATTAATATTTTAAATTTATTACTTATTTAGTTGATGTTAACTATTCTTTGTAATTTACATATTATACACCTTTTAAAAGTAGTGAAATCTGCCCTCCCCCCAAACAAACCGTTTCAAGGTAAAAGGCTGGCAAGTATAAGGTCGTTTCTTCCTATATAAATTAAAAATTAATTTTACAACTCTTGATAATCTTAATGTAACAAAAATTTTAACTCTTGATAACACTTATGCCGAAAAAACCAAACTCTCATTAACACTCATACTGAAAAAATAAAAAATTCTAAGAGCTTACTCTAAAATTAAACTTTATTTTTCAAACTTCGACAACTCTTATGTAGCCAAAATTGTATGTACTTTATGCCATACAGTTATTAAATTAAGTAAATTAAAGATCTTGATAACACTCATTTAGACAAAATACTAGCAGCTTCACTGCATACTGTTAAGAGGTGTTGATAATAGTCATCAGATCAACAAATAATATATCTTCTTTCCCCTTGTGAATAAGTGATCGAAACACAAACACTGGAAGAATATATGATGCTTATAGATCAAGTTGGAAGACAAATAATTATGTTAGGACGCATGTCTTCTTTTACCTCGTAAATGAGTTAATCACCAGCACTAAAATCATGATGCTTATACATTAAGCTAAATAATCCGAAACTCTCATGTATTAAAATATGAACGTGTAAAACCATCTTCGCATTATCGTCTCCTTCGATTTTATCTATACCTTCGATTTTACAAAAATTCCCATTTTAATTTTAAGAAAAGAAAGTTATGATATCAATAAATAAATTGGCAAGTTTGTTGTTATAAAAAGTAATCGTTTCGAAATAAATAAATAACGGTTTAAATTGAGGAAGGATTATAAATATGTATGTATTCATATAAACACTCGACCAAAGCATGTGAAAGGTAGATAGCCTGAACGGCAAATAGGGCGTTGCGTGCCCAGCCCCAAACATTTGCATAACGTGGAGCCATTTCGGGATTATTCAAAGTTTCAATTGTTACCGATTGTACATGTGACAAAATCGTATGATGTTCTTATATGATATATTATCACACGATAAATGTGCTCATAACGTGTCGTAATATCATGTGTTTGTCCATATTTATCATGTAATATAACAGAATTGTCACGCATCTTGAAAAATCATAATTTTTAAACTAATTAATGTCTATTATTTCCTTTTCCTGTTGTTATTTATGGAAGCAACAAGCGAATGTACAATCTACTCTAGTTATTAATTCGGAAAATAAGTTACTATCTCCTTATTTCATTAAATCTATAGCATATGTCCAGGACGATCATTGACAATGAAATATGAGATTTAAATATTCTGTTCATATAAAAAATCGATCCCAGATTTTTTTTAATAAAACAGGAACAAATTCTAGCATGTAAAACGCAATTTTTTTATGGAAAAACTTGCCGTCCCGTCCTATCATAGACAATGATGGATATCGTCATCAAATTATATCTCTCTCAAATAACTGATACTTAATTTAGAATGTGTTTCCTACAATTTTTCATCAATATTTGAAGAATCGAAACATAATTTTCTGATAATTCCAACGTCAAATTTTCATTATTTGTATGTATATTTCACAAAATTAACACACAGTTTAACATAACACAGTTTAACAGTTTAACATAAATATTTTGTGTAGTAGCGATTATAGGATAATAGGAAAATATGTTAGTTATATTCAATATTTTGTGATCTAGTTGATTACACTGACATTTGGTAATTCATCGATTATCTATGATAGGACGGGACGGCAAGTTTTTCCATAAAAAAATTGCGTTCTACATGCTAGAATTTGTTCCTGTTTTATTAAAAAAAATCTGGGATCGATTTTTTATATGAACAGAATATTTAAATCTCATATTTCATTGTCAATGATCGTCCTGGACATATGCTATAGATTTAATGAAATAAGGAGATAGTAACTTATTTTCCGAATTAATAACTAGAGTAGATTGTACATTCGCTTGTTGCTTCCATAAATAACAACAGGAAAAGGAAATAATAGACATTAATTAGTTTAAAAATTATGATTTTTCATGATGCGTGACAATTCTGTTATATTACATGATAAATATGGACAAACACATGATATTACGACACGTTATGAGCACATTTATCGTGTGATAATATATCATATAAGAACATCATACGATTTTGTCACATGTACAATCGGTAACAATTGAAACTTTGAATAATCCCGAAATGGCTCCACGTTATGCGAATGTTTGGGGCCGGGCACGCAACGCCCTATTTGCTGTTCAGGCTATCTACCTTTCACATGCTTTGGTCGAGTGTTTATATGAATACATACATATTTATAATCCTTCCTCAATTTAAACGGTTATTTATTTATTTCGAAACGATTACTTTTTATAACAACAAACTTGCCAATTTATTTATTGATCTCATAACTTTCTTTTCTTAAAATTAAAATGGGAATTTTTATAAAATCGAAGGTGTAGATAAAATCGAAGGAGACGATAATGCGAAGATGGTTTTACACGTTCATATTTTAATACATGAGAGTTTCGGATTATTTAGCTTAATGTATAAGCATCATGATTTTAGTGCTGGTGATTAACTCATTTACGAGGTAAAAGAAGACATGCGTCCTAACATAATTATTTGTCTTGCAACTTGATCTATAAGCATCATATATTCTTCCAGTGTTTGTGTTTCGATCACTTATTCACAAGGGGAAAGAAGATATATTATTTGTTGATCTGATGACTATTATCAACACCTCTTAACAGTATGGAGTGAAGCTGCTAGTATTTTGTCTAAATAAGTGTTATCAAGATCTTTAATTTACTTAATTTAATAACTGTATAGCATAAAGTACATACAATTTCGGCTACATAAGAGTTGTCGAAGTTTGAAAAATAAAGTTTAATTTTAGAGTAAGCTCTTAGAATTTTTTATTTTTTCAGTATGAGTGTTAATGTTCAAAATACATGCCACGCAGTTACACTAAATTCAACACGTGGCAACTGCGGAGACGACTGTTGGCGCAAGCGCAACGATAGTCGCAAATAGCGCGAGAGATGCTGTGGCAGCGAAAAGAGTCGTTGCAAAGAACACGAGAAACGCAACGGTAGCCTAGAGAATCGTCACGACAAGTGCGAGAAACGCGATGGCATCCAAGAGACCCGTCGGAGAAGACGCGATAGTAGTCTCCTGTTGCCTCAATGTTACGTAGCAAAATTTTCCAGAAATTTTAATGTTATATAGATATTATATAATCTTGTTATTGCTTGGTGAGAACATTCCAGCCAATTTCGATTTTCGTTATTAGATTGCAAAATTCGAGTGACAAGCCCTTCATCAGTATCAAAAAATATTGTCAGAATGTTGGGCAAAGATTATATAGTTTTGCTGGAATATTATTGAAAAAAATGTTTGTCGGAATGAAATTTTGCCACTTGTAATCTTGTTATAACATTTTATCAAGATCAAAAGGTCTCAACGCAATGATATTATCATTATCACGCACAGGATAAAATTCTAATAACAATATAACTGCCATGCTGCACGAGAAAATTTTTTCCCCGCGTTGTACAATAGAAATGTTGCAGCAAGATAACAAAATCTTACAATAATGAAAACGATTTATACGAATTAATTAATTACAGTATCACCTATTGAATAAAATTCTTTTTAGAAATTTATGACGGTCAACATAAAAAATAAGAAAAAGGTAAAAAAAAATTTCCCTGGTCGCGATTTGAACCTGCAACACCTTTTTTGTCATTGAATTTGTAGGTTAAAACGTAAGATGATCGAAAACCTTCTAATTATAACCTAGGTTTGAAATTATTTAACAAGAACAAATCAATAGCCGAGTGGATAGCGGACAAGTCCACTGAGCGAAAGTGTTCGGTTCAAATCCTGACTCAAGAAATTTTTTTTAACCTTTTTCTTACTTTTGATGTTGACTGTCGTAAATATTCTGAAAAGAATTTTATCTAATGGGTGATACTATAATTAATTAATTCGTACGAATCATTTTGATTATTGTGAGATTTTGTTATCTTGCTGCAATATATCCATTATATAATGCTCTCGTACAACATGGCAGGAGTATTGTTATCAGAATTTTATCATGCATTGAGACTTTTTTTTCTTGCTACAATGTTACTATAATTTTACAAGTGGCAAAATTTCAGTCCGGCATACATTTTTTTCAACAATATAACAGCAAAACTATATAATCTTTGCCCAATACTCTGACAGTATTTGTTTACTCTGATGAAGGGCTTGCCACTCGACTTTGCAATCCAATAATGGATATCGGGGTGGCTGGAATGTTATCCAGGCCATAGCAAAATTATATAATATGTATGTAACATTACGATTTCTGGAAAATCTTGCCACGTAACATTGAGGCAATATTTCCACAAGATGCAGTGCTATTCATGATGGTACGAGCTGCCATGAATACGCCACCACAAGGTACCCCAACAGGGCCCACCACCTTCACTCCCGTCATTGCCACCACTGCCTCGACAAAATCCGCAAACTTCACTCAACCAAACACAAGCGATGTCGTTCGCGTCACAGATTCGGCCACCGACGCCATTCCGGGGATTTATGAACCCTGACGGTTTCGCAGTGCCATGAAGATTCACGCAGTTCACGCAGGCTCTCAATTTAGTACCTTACTTTGAAGGCAACCCAGACTCGCTGACGGGATTCGTAAAGACTATAAGGGACGTACAGGTAATGTTAGGGCCGACATATGAAAGGTGCCTCTTATGACACATCGCCAATCGTCTAAAAGGCAATGCGACCGACCCATTTAGAGCAAGAACCGCGACGAATTCGTCGGTGGAACTGCTCCTACGTAAATTGACCTTCCATTACGCAAATATCGGCATGGCGGAACAAATCCACGCAGAGTTGCGAGTGATCGAACAGTGTCTAACATAGAGCGTCGGGTCATACAGATTCCGCGACGAAAAATTGTACAACCGTTTGCTCATGGTGATTCAGTCGGCTCTGGATCTGAAATAAGCCGACCGAGACTCAGGCGTCCGTTAGGCGAACAGTGAGATTTTGGACCAATTCTTATACGGGCTGGGCACTCCGTTGGATCACCTGAGCGGTCGCTCGAACACCAAAACGTGGCACGAGGCTTTCACGAAAGCGATGGAACACGAGGCAAAACGAAGCTCGAGAACGGGCATTGTAAGCATAGCGCCACCGCCGAAAAAGTCGGCGCACGTACCTCTCACAACCGCAGAAGAGATAGATACCACGGGATAGAAAGATTGCGAAAACAGCTGGAACAAGGTGGACGAAATTCAAGCACAAGCGGATAACGCCGATAAACGCTACTGTGCATACTGCAATATATCCGAACACGTTTTAAGCGAGTGTTGAACTGCCGAATTCGACGTTATAAATAAGAATATATAAAGGCCGCACAGAACTCATCGCGGAAGTAGAAGCAGAGGCGGTGAAAATCGGAATCTAACCCGCAGCGAACACGGCGATCCAAATAATGCGACGGGTAGCGTTAGTAGCAATGTCGGAAGTAGTGACGAATCCAGCTCCACTGACGATTAGGAATAGTAAAAGCAAAAAAAAAAAAAATTAAACTGCAGAGGCGCTAGCCACGATTACCGAGTCCAGGCAATGGACAACTCAGCAAGCACTAATATAAGTAACTAGCGGATAAGAGCTTCTTGTTCTCAACGGAAGGCGTGGAACCCCAGGTTCCAAAGGTGCACTTGTTGTAGCCCACCAAAATAAGAGGAGCACCGTGTGCATACAGCAGCATTCCGCCGCCACTAAGCTCTTATCAATAGTCAACTAAGTCCCGTTCTTGGCGGAAAAATCGGAACTTCAGGTTCGGGATACGCTCGCGTCGCAGCTCCCCGCAACAGAAAGGACCGCCTCGTATGTATTATAACGTTCCATTGGTACCGTACTGCTTCCACCCGCTGGTGCTTTGGTCAAATAAGTCTTACCCTCGACAGAAAACTCGAAAACCCATGTTCCAGATTCGCATGTGCCGCAGCCCTCTGCAAATAAAAGGAGCTCCAGGTGCGGAAAACTTCCGTCGGCCAGGAGTAATCTAGCGTTATAACGTAGAAATCCTCTAACTTACGTCGTTTTTATTTACCGATTTTTTTGCGGCGCTGGCCGCACCGCGCAATAGGATCAAATCTTCAAAATTTGAATTTAAATCTCTAAATTGCAGATAAAGCAGCAGTAAGATACACACACACACACACCCACACATACACACACACACGCGCGCGCGCGCACACGCACACACATACACACATGCATACATACATACATACATATGTATATCTCACTATAAGTATTTTTTTACAAAGTAGAGAAAATTTCCTAAATAAAATCGCTACGCTCGTGCGGTTATACACGTCGTGCGGTAAAGTACGACTTATACCACTAGTATCGTAATGTACTATAAATTGTTTATAATATTTTACAGTGTGTTACACTACAGTAAATAAACCTAAAGTTACCTGCTTGCAATTTCAAAAATTACCTAAAGAGCCAAGTGGAAAAGCACATTTTCAGTTAGTTGATAAATTCTGTGCATATTGGGATGATATTTTAATTTTTAATGTAAATTCGCACCGCTGTCGTTACGTTTGTTCCAAATCCATTGCCACCCGCTGAACACATGTGAATCGGCCGTAATCGGTTTCTGTGACCGTCACATGTGCAGAATATAAGTAGTAAGTAAGCTAGGATGGCGAGTCAAAACAAATGACGTCACCCGCCATCCAAGCTTACCTTATCTTGTAACCCGACACCCCTGGCCCCACCCTATCTTGTAACCCGACACCCCCTGGCGCTACTGGTAACCTGACACCACCCTTTGACGGCACCTTATCTTATCAATGTAAACAACCCATTATGATAATTTTAATGATATAAACAAAGATAAGTTAACGATTACGATACAAACAATGTATTTTATTTACGTAAACAAAACATGATACAATACATCTTATCTTATTAGATAATTAAGATATACTTAACGTGTAAACATAGGTTACAATGTATTAATCTCCATAACAAAAGTATAAATAATGACATCATCACTGGAATTGCGTAACCCTACATGCAAACGTTTTGACACATGTGTCTCATCACTGGAAATGCGTAACCCTACATGCCAGCGTTTTGACACATGTGACTCATCACTGGAATTGCGTAACCTTGTATGCAAGCGTTTTGACACATGTACCGGCGGCCATTTTGACGTAAGCGTGAGTAGCCATTTTAAAGAAGAGGCAAAATTTTTTATTAGCCATAATTATTGTACGCTTGATATTTCGAGTCCTTTGTTGAATCGTTGCGGTGTCGAAATGATTTATAACCTTGCTGTTTAGGGTAACCTCCTATATTTGGTGAGTATTGTGGAAGGTATGAGCCGGAGCTAGGCCGGTACTCTACCTCCTTCCTCTCTTTAGTCTTGGCTTTTTTGTCCTTGTCCATGATGTTGTTAATACGCTAGTCCGCGATACAATGAGAAGACTGCTTGCAGTCATAGGATATTTATATGGTTTTAAGATAAGGTTAGAATGACGTAACAAGAATTGAACATTAATTTTTCTGGTTTATTACAAGAAATAAAGCATTTGTACAAGCGTAGTGACAGAAAATAATCTACAGAATATCTATGATTTGATTACAGCAATGTAAATATCCTTATATATTTCAAACAAATGAAAAGCAGAAATTTCAGATAAAACTATGTTTAAACATTTGTCTTCAACATTGTCTTTATACATTTCTGAAGTTGTTATTTTAATATTGTCGTAGTACAGAGTGTAATATTGTTGAAACGCTTCATACGTCTTTAACATAGTAGACCTTGCATTTTCAATACCGTCAACTTTAATACATTCCATTACGGTTTGTTTAATAATATCAACAATATCTTTTACCTCGCCAGCATATTCTTCAAGTTTTTTGAGACGCTCGTCAATGCACTGCGAAACTAGTTTCAATCCATCAAAGGTGACTTTCTGTATGCAGATAGATGGTTGAATGTGTGATATCTTTTGTTTCTTGGCCCGTGGAGGTTGATGACGAACGTCGTCCATACTAGCAGCAGCTGTAGCCCCAGAAGCAGCAGCGGCAAGATCGTTAGATGGGGTAGAGGTAGCACTGTACACAACGTCGTCATTTTCCTCGTCGAATAAGAAATTTGGAAAAAGCGGTGTTCCAGAAGGTCTTTCTTCGATCAATATGGATTTTGTATTGTATGATGTTGTGAACATCAGATCGTGATTCTCCATGTACACCTTGGTTGGACGACCGTACTCACTTTGGAATCTGTATCCATCTTGGAAATAGGTGTTTATAAGATCAAAGTAATTTTTAAACACCTTCCAATTGGCCACATCGAATTTGATGGATTTGAAGGATGCAGCAGCCGTAGAGAGCTTCACCACAGGTCGGAAGTTACCCTGATGATACTCCAATCCAATGGAGACCTTTTTCGAGTTTGACTTGTTTATGGCGTACGTTGTAGACAGCAACAAGTTTGGCAGAATATTCTGCAAACGAACTGGAACAATCGCACTTGGTTGAACCATGGTTGCAGCAGCACCAGCAGCAGCAGCAGCAGACATTTTCACGATATAAAGATACAGACAAGAAACGTTCTTCGTAGCTTACTTGAGCCAACTGACGACTGCACATCAGTCGTGCAAATCTTTTATACTCTGCCCGAACAAAAGACCCCACTACTTTAAAATACAGTAAGGAGTAGCAGTGGGAGAAATTTCTCCACGTGTATTCTCAGAAATACATAAGCGATAACAGCTTATGGCAACCGTCAAAAGCTAAGGTTACATGTCTGCAATTTTAAGAACAACGGGTGACACCTGATATGAATATCAATTTTAAGAACAACGAGTGACACTTGATATCACTATGTATTCTTGGAAAGTATTTAAGAGACGTGATGCAACAGGAAAAGAAATGTATTATGTTACAAAATAATGCGGAGATATAATATTATAACCGTCAATAAATTCCTACACGTGTATCGTATTCGTTGCGTCCGCTGATGACAAAGAAGTCAGATTACATTTCTCCGAGAACGGTCTGCTTATCAGTAATAAGTTTATAGGATATTATGTGAAACAGGATGGAGGGTAAAAGTAAGGTTCTATAAATGAATATAGTTGAAATTGAGAAATATTACATTTTATTCATAAAATTGACAATTAATAATTAATACGCATTCGTGTAGTACATGATTGATTACAAAATCCAGAACCGAGAGAGGCCTCGCTACCGAATCTCTTAACATTTTTTGAGCATAAATTTTTTCTTCGTAAAAGTTTTTTATAAAAAATCGCAGCTAGTGCATCATTTTTACGGGAATCTTGTGAAAACTTATGACAAAATGCACGTAAGTTAGGTAAACTAACCATATGATAAAGAAACATAACGCAATACTGACCACACACTTGCGAATCGAAACTTTGTAATTTTTTTCTATTCCACTGATATCTTTTACAATTTCTTTTGAGTCTGTTAATATGATGTCGGGACATTGGCGGTAATCCATAACTGTCAAAATATGTTCCGTATCCATTTTGGTCTATAACAATAGCTATCCAGTGAGTTCCTCTTTTTGTGTGGTCGTCTGTATTTACAATGATGGCTGTGGGATGCTCCATAACATTTGGTATTCTATCTGCAGCGTATACTCCAACCGTCCTGACAGCTAATGGCTCAAGAGCTCGCATCAATTGTTGAGTATTCATTTTGTTTTTATTTAACATCCATCTACCTCGTCTTCAGCATCATCATCATCATCGTCGTCGTTTTCAGAAAAGTGCGTAGCAAAGATAGATGAGGAACTGGGTCTTCGTGCGTGTAGCTTGGAGTACAATGCGTCACTAAATTTTTGCGCTGAAGTCGCCTTTATATCTACTGCTATAAGGTGTAACCACTTGCGTAGCAAATATGCGTGATTAAGAGCACAACAACGGTTGACATGTAAGCCTTGAATACTGTGATTTAAGCACATAAAGTGGTTTGGATATGTTTTTTTCAGATTTTCGAATGTTGGAGCGTACATATCTTCAAGATTCACAACTTCGCGGCACATGACACTTTCCAGAAATCGCCAATTGTCGTAACCACGTGTAAAAATACGTATAGCCACTTTTGCTACTTGTTGTAAATTAAAATTCAAGCTTTCGATGGAAGTATCGCCCTCGTGCCACCGAATTCCATGATACTGATTCGAAATGTATTCGTTGGATCTTTTAATACCAAGCGGAAGTTCTTCAAATTTATGGGGTTCCTTGATAATCCAGTGATCGACAACTCTATGTTTTAATCCTAGTACAGCCACTTCTTTAGGAACAAAACGATTCTTAATGTCTCTTAAGCCCTGAATGTTAATAACGTAATCCATGGTGAACGTGTAAGAAGCATCAGTACTGTCCTGCTCAGTTTCTCAAAGAACACTGAAACAAAAATTGAAAGAGTTTACCAACAATATCATAGAGGCGCTGTTGCTGTCTTTCCCCCACCATTATATCTCCCACCACATCTATCATGTCGGAATTAAGCATTAAAATCTGTTATGATTTGGCGACTTGCATCTATCTCCAAGACATTATCGTATTCCGCGTAAAGTATACAATTGATTGTTGTTGTCAGAGCTCTTTCAAATTTTATCTCTATACGAACACTACCGTGCTTGATTAGATTCCAATGAAATGGTGAATTTGCTGATAAATCAGGTGTTAGATCGAAAGCAAAAAGTGTAAAACCATCGGGGTAAGCACCTCGACTGACAACTAATGATTCATTTAGAAAATGAATTCCAGTCCCAGAGTATAATGTATGAAAACAGTCGACATATTCTCGGTGGTCACCCGTAAAGCGAGGCTGCAACGGTTTACTCGGGATCTGCACTCCATCCACGTAAAGCGAAAGATAGTTTATATTAAAATGTTGAAAATTAAACGGGTTGAGTTTTCTATTTCCATTGAACGCTCTGTTATCCACAAATCCTAAAATTATTCTTTTCGGTATTTGACCTAGAATGACGTTGTCCAGCGTATCGCCGAGAATACCACTATGCATTGTAAATGCTTTCACTTCTACTCGATTAATTGGATATTTTGCAGTAGCTTTTGTGAGCGTGTTTGCGTGGGCTAACATAACTCCAGTACTTACTTTAACGCGACGTACAATAAGTGAGGCTTCCTTAATATGAACACTGAATTTTCCATCGTCCGAGTTATCCATTAAACAGAAAGAATCTTTACTTCTGACCAATCTCAAGCGTAATTCAACGCCGTTTAGCAGAAATTTATTTTGATTAAAAACATCGCAATGCAAATGACCTAGTAGATCTACAGTTTTATTACGTTCTGTAAAAAACAGACGATAATTTAAGCCATGATTCACATTTGGATCCGTTGCAGCAGTATTGGCTGGCGATTCGAATTTTCCAGGAGTGTCTATAAACCAAAGTCCACTCGTGAGATGCGAATCCATCGAACCTTTCGAATAATTTAGTAATGTCTCAATGTATGCTCGATACGGATATGTATTGTTTGGCGGTGAAACCAATTTTTGATTAAAGAATACGTCTATCTGATTGAAGAGTGAGTGTATTGTATTATTTACAGCGGCCGCCTTTGCATATTCTACAGCTGCTTCCTGGTTTGGAATGGCGACCTTTGATAATATCTGCATACGAATACTTATCATCGTATGTGCAAGATCGAGATAGTCGTTACCACCGGGGACGACAAACTCCAGTGGTCCATCGTCTGTCAACGATGACACTGGTTTATAATGAATGAACTGTGAGCTTTCCACCGAGGTCTGCGTAGGCGGCAGCGTAAATAAATCTAATTCTGATTTCATGCATTCGCATGAATTAGTGTGTAGAAAAGCCATATTGATTATGTAGTTCCAAAAATGTCGGAAACAGTACGTGGTTTACGCTTCTGACTTGTTGTTGTTTTTCTTCTTCTTCTCCTCACTTTATTAACGCCAGACTTGTTGTTCTTCGTCTTCCTACTACACTTGATGTTCTTCTTCTTCTTCTTCTTCGTGACACGACCACTTTTTACGCTGATGCGCACAGTTGAACTGTTCTTGGACGATTGACGCTTTCGCTTCTTCCAACGTTTCTTATATCCTGAACCCTTCATCATTTCGGCAATTTCATTAGCGGCTTTATGCTTGAGTTTTTGACCAGACTCGCGCACTCGCATATTAACTGCTTCTTTAAAGTTTACTCCATGATTTCCCACATCATCCAATACACTTATACCTGCTCTTATTGCTTCTTTACCCATGGCTTTAGCACCACTTGTAAGATAAGGCAGGACTTTTCGAAATAATCCACTCAAAAAGTTTCCTATTCCTCCGTGTCCTCGCTGATAATTAGATCCTACGTACACACGACGTACTCCGCCTCCACCAATTTGATCGGCGTAGTAATCAGTGTAATAAGCCATTTTTAACGTGTACGTTTGAAATGAAGTATAAGGTACATGAGTACGTACGCCGCCGTCGGGCGCTAGCCAGACCCTATATACATCTCATAGGCATTGTTGGAAACTCGACTTACGGTTTTCTTTACTTTGACAGTATTATTTGTCACATAGAAATACTCAAACGAAAGCTTGAGACGACACTAACAAAATCACATCAGGGTCACATTTTCTGAAAATGCTTCTATCAACAGATATTGTAAAGCGAAAGTTCGAGCCCCTCGATTCTCATCAAGAGAGAAGAATGAAAACTGAACAATTCTTCCGGTTACGTCAGCCCTACGTATTTCCGTAAAAATATATAGCACACCATGCATCAATATAGATCTACTTGTACATACTGAGCAGATGCAGACGATGTTTCATGGTGAAACATTGTTTATGTTTATAATAATCAACGTAAATATTTTAATTAATAATTTAACATATTATTATAAAATATTGTTATAGTGCGAAATATATCATAAGTTTAATATTTTAAAACAGTGTCATTTAAAAACAGTGAGAAATAAGTCAATTTCGTTCATAATGATCGACATGATTAATAGTGTATAATTAGATTAGATAAGTATATAGTGTTATGATTCTGATTTATTAATATACAATATAAATCAAGGTTTCGTGAACTGATACTTTGTTTAAATGTTCTCTTTTCTTTTTCAGATACTTTTGGGAGGTTATATTGCCATTGAAAAAAGTTTGAATTATAAATATTTATGATTTGCAGTATTTACTATGCTGTGAAGTAAGAATATTTATTAAGTTAGCAGAATATCTGGTGCAAGCGGAAGATTTTTATTTTGATAATAAGTAATTCATCTACTAGTGTGAAGGATTGTTTTTTATGGAGGATCGTCTCCTTATGGAGGACTATCCACCTCTTGCTGTGAATTATAGACTTTTTCTCTATCCAGATCGGATGGAATGTACCATAAAAAAGTGTTAAAAAGTGAACTTATTATAAGTTGTATACAGAAAGTGATTGTGTTATTTTAAACGAGAATAAAATTATGAAAAGTATTATCCAAACAATTATTATGTGAAGTTGAAAAAAGTGCTAAAAAGTAAATGTCTAAAATTATATACAATACATGAAAGATTCATGAACTGATTCTTTGTTAAAATATATCCTTTTATTTTTCAGGTTTTTTAATATTAGATTATACAAAGAAATAACTATTCTGTGATGTGGCAGCTAGTAAAGTGTTAAGAATTCATCTTTCAAGAAAGTTTACGTTGTTGAAGTGAATATGTAACTTTTTCTATCGTTTCCTGGGTTCACCTTTCAAGCAAGTTTCTACATTCTTGAAGTGGATGTGTAATTTTTTCTATTGTCACCTGGGAGGTAGACTCTCAGGCTATTCGTCGAAAGGGATCCTGATGAGAAGCTAGTGAAAGTGTTGTATTTTCATCGTCCAAGAATCAAAGAAAATTTATACAGAATTTCCTGTTTATATAATTTTCTTGTGATGTGACAAGTTGGTTGATTGTTACGATTATATTCAATCCTCCACGCAAGAAAGTTTCTACAATTGTGGAAATGCTTATGTTAACTTTTCCTATCGTCTCCTGGGAGATAGACTCTGAGGCTGTACGTCGAAAAGAATTCTTATGAATAGATAGTAAAAGTGTTTTATTTTCTTGGTTCAGAGAATATTCAGTTTATATAAGGAAAAAATTGTCTTGTATTGTGAGAAGCTAGTGAAGTGTCAAGAATATGCATCGCTCATGCATGAAAGTTTCTAAGTTGTTTAAGTGTATATGAATAGTTCATAACTTTTCCTATCGTCTCCTGGGAGGTAGACTTTCAGGCTGTTCGTCGAAAGGGATTCTTATGAATAGCTAGTGAAAGTGTTTTATTTTGTTGGATTTTAGAGATTATTCAGTTTATATAATAGAGAATATTCTTGCTTGTTGCAACAGTAATGTTTTATACAATAATCAGCATGTATATATTATATACTTACTCCATCGATTTCATGGCTTTAGGGTCTAAATTGTCAGGTGCATAACTATAAAAATCAAAACTATAAGTTCTTAGATAAACTCAATTGTATTGTTTTAGCATATTAAAACAAGCTTTTATAGCTATAACAGACTTTAAATCAGGCGAAGACCGAAATATTCAAAATGTAGCTTACTTATTTCAATTATATTCTTCGCTCTCATTTCTATATGTAGTCATTATTATAGTAGTGATTAAAATCTATGGATATTTTACATACATTTTTTAGTACCTTAATACAGTAGTTATTATATATAAGCTCTGGTCTTTGTAAACATGTATTTTTTGCAGATATTTATTCCATTTTTAATGGGACCAAATGCAAGTTGATATTATATATATATTTTATACTTTCTTTGATATTATGGTTTAGCAGTAAATTCAGTATATATAAATTTTATGGCTGTGATGAATAAATATTTAACGATCATAGTAAATTAGGTTGTCAGCTATAATACAGAGTGTAAATAATAATAGAAAACATTGAAAGTAATTCAACACAGTGTACCAAGATAAAAGACGTTGAAAGATTCACAGTTTGCACTCCCAATGCCTTTTTCACATACCCCAAACTCAATATAAATAGTTTAACGTACCACAGAGTAGTTTAGCATAGGAGTCTGTCAAATAACAAAACAAGCAAATAGTTAACTTAATAGACAGGCACCCCAAAAGCATTATTAATATCCCATATTGGACCCACAAATAAAACTTTCAAACTATAATTTAAAAAAATTAAAGCAACGCACTTGCACGAAGCACTGAGTTCATAAGTATTCCTCTATTCATGCACAAACAAACCTTAGTCGGCAAAAGTCATTATCAATTCCATAGGCAATAAAACAAATAATTAAGCCAACACACAAACTAAATTCAATGTGCACAATTATTGAGACCCACTATTTACACATCAAAACTTAGTCGAACCCAGGAAGAGCAATCTGAAAGAGACGGCCTTTGCTCCAAAAGACGAACTCAATCAGATAGGTCTGACATAAACATACACCAATAAGTCCATTCAAATCCAGGGAAACAGAGCCAAACAACACAAAACACTTTAACATAAATTAAATTATTATGTGAATTATATTATCATGTGAATTATTATTAAATTATTATGTGTAGGAAAAAAAGTGAAAATAACTATACCATTTTTTGCTTGTTCTCGACAAATCACACTTGAGATCCACAAATTCACACAATAATTATTGAAAAACACCATAGTGATTTACACTTATTCACACATATACATAATTTAAAAACTACAAAAAGTCAAAAGCACTGGTCAAGTCATGTAAATTAATTAAATATGTTTATTAAAACACTCTACAACACTGTTGTACTTCTCACTACAAAAAACTTTAGCGAAAACTTGTGCACTAGCTTCGGCATGCCATTCCAGGGGAGACGTCAAAATCTTCTTAAGACGTAACACACAAATTTCGAAGCAGCATTGACCCAGTGACCTGAAAACAAAAAGACAAAATTCTTTTAACAAAGCACCGGTGCTTTAAATCAACAAAAAGTCTCAATAATTTAAATAAAAAAAAATAACTTATCTGACTCCAAACAGCAATGATCGACCAAGGGAAAGCACAAGTTTCCCATCACCACAGTGTACAAGTCCCAAAAGAAATCACTCCTCGGAGTAGCTGACCATCCATAGTTGCTCCTGAGTACGAGTTTCGATCCCGTAGCAACAATTTTAAAATACTTTAGCAGCGACAAAGTTAATCACGCGAGAGGTTAAACACTGACGGTATAGCAGACGTAACGTCGATAACCCCAGGACTACAGAGTGACTTACCGACGCCACAGACTGAGCACGCGCGCACACTTTTAGAACTAGGGCGCTAGTGACAAATACTAGTACCACTGCCGCGGCCATCTTCAGTGAGCATATACACATTAATTTTTAAATTTATAGCTTATTCAGTTGATGTTAACTATTCTTTGTAATTTAGGTATTACATACTTTTTAAAAGTAGTGAAATCTCCCCCCCCCCCCCAAAAAAAAAACCTTTTCAAGGTAAAAGGCTGGCAAGTATAAGGTCGTTTCTTCATGTAAAACTTGAAGATTAATTTTGCAACTCTTGATATCTCAATGTCACAAAAATTCTAAGTGTTTTCTCTATCTATACAGTTATTTCATAATATTAATCAAAGTTAATTTTTCAACTCTCGATATCCCTTATGTGGTGAAAATTCAGAGTGCTTATTCTAAAAGTCTATTTTCATTATGTAAATTAAAGTCAAACTTTCAATAATAATGTAAATAATATTCTAGCAGGTTTATTGTGTACGTTTATTACTTTTCCCTTAGTAAAGGTTGATAAGAAATGTGATTATAATGCAATGATTAAAAAGGTATTTCTAATTAGTTCAACAAATAATTATGTTAATATATGTGTCTTCTTTTACCTCGTAAATGAGTGAATCACAGACACTGAAAGAACATGATGCTTATACATGAAGCTGAATAACTTGAAATTTTCATCTATCTACATCAATATGAATGCGTGAACATCTTTGCTTGAAGGATCTGTTGGACAGACTACCATTTCTTTAGTGTTTCTTCTTTATACCGTCGATTTTACATAAATTTCAATTTTAATATAGCAAAAGAAAGTTATGATATCAACAAAGAAATTGGCAAGTTTTTGTTATAAGAAGCAATTGAGTTGATATAAATAAATAATTGTTTAAATCGGAGAAGGATTATAAATATATATGTATTCATCATTATAAACACTCGACCAAATTGTGACATGTGAAAAGGTGGATAGCCTGTGAAAAGATACTGTCGGTAGAATTGTGGCAATAACTGCGATTGCCGCCACGTCCTGCGCATTCCAGCTGACGTTTAATGACTGATCACTCTTACGCCGTATTTAGTGTGGGAGGTTAGGTCACCGTACTTTCGGTAAATAGAGCGTTCCGTGACCGGTCACAAACATGCGCAAAGCATAGCACTAATTCGATATTATTCAAAGTTCAATAGTATCCGAGTGTACATATAGGAATGATGTTCTTACATGACATTATCACATGAAAAATGTGCCCATAATATATTACAGGATTGTTTCACATTATGGAAACTTTTTCGATTATTTATGGAAGCAACGAGCGGATGTACAATCTACTCTACTTAGTAATTCAGTAAATTGCTATCCTTATTTCAAGAAAAATCTATGTCCAAGACGATCATTTGCAATTAAATATATGACTTAATTCATACAAAAAATCGATCCCACATTTTAAAAAAACAGTAACAAATTCTAGCATGTAGAACGCAATTTTTTTTATGGAAAAACTTGCCGTCCCGTCCTATAATAGATACCGATGGACTACTAAATGTCAGTGTAATCAACAATCTCATAAAATTTTTAATATACTTATAATATATGTTTATATATAATATTTATGTATAATATAATATTATGTTAAACTGTGAGAACGATAGCCTCAAATAAAAATTGTAGTTCTATTTTTTTTATTAAGTATGGATATAAAACTAAAATATAAACATAAATGTTAATTTAATATTTGTTAGCTTGATTGATTTCCGAACTTTAATCATAGAAATTTATTTTATAACAATTTGTAATACATAATAATAATTATTTTTATTGAACATCTTGTAACCATTCGATAATAATAACATACTTTTGTGAAACATGCATACAAATACAAATAACCAAAAATTGTGTTTACAATGATTACAAGATGAAGTTTGAATTCTTCAAAAATTGGTTAAGAATAGTAGTAAATACATGTAGAATGAAAAATCCGATACGAGATTTTCTAACAGTGTTTTGTTAACAACAAATTACTTTGGATAACCATGCACAATTTTAAGATAGTACCCATCGGTATCTATTATAGGACGGGTCGGCAAGTTTTTCCATAAAAAAAATTGCGTTCTACATGCTAGAATTTGTTACTGTTTTTTTTAAATGTGGGATCGATTTTTTGTATGCATTAAATCTTATATTTAATTGCAAATGATCGTCTTGGACATAGATTTTTCATGAAATAAGGATAGCAATTTACTGAATTACTAAGTAGAGTAGATTGTACATCCGATCGTTGCTTCCATAAATAATCGAAAAAGTTTTCATAATGCGAAACCATCCTGTAATATATTATGGGCACATTTTTCATATGATAATGTCATGTAAGAACATCATTCCTATATATACACTCGGATACTATTGAACTTTGAATAATATCGAATTAGTGCTATGCTTTGCGCATGTTTGTGACCGGTCACGGAACGCTCTATTTACCGAAAGTACGGTGACCTAACCTCCCACACTAAATACGGCGTAAGAGTGATCAGTCATTAAACGTCAGCTGGAATGCGCAGGACGTGGCGGCAATCGCAGTTATTGCCACAATTCTACCGACAGTATCTTTTCACAGGCTATCCACCTTTTCACATGTCACAATTTGGTCGAGTGTTTATAATGATGAATACATATATATTTATAATCCTTCTCCGATTTAAACAATTATTTATTTATATCAACTCAATTGCTTCTTATAACAAAAACTTGCCAATTTCTTTGTTGATATCATAACTTTCTTTTGCTATATTAAAATTGAAATTTATGTAAAATCGACGGTATAAAGAAGAAACACTAAAGAAATGGTAGTCTGTCCAACAGATCCTTCAAGCAAAGATGTTCACGCATTCATATTGATGTAGATAGATGAAAATTTCAAGTTATTCAGCTTCATGTATAAGCATCATGTTCTTTCAGTGTCTGTGATTCACTCATTTACGAGGTAAAAGAAGACACATATATTAACATAATTATTTGTTGAACTAATTAGAAATACCTTTTTAATCATTGCATTATAATCACATTTCTTATCAACCTTTACTAAGGGAAAAGTAATAAACGTACACAATAAACCTGCTAGAATATTATTTACATTATTATTGAAAGTTTGACTTTAATTTACATAATGAAAATAGACTTTTAGAATAAGCACTCTGAATTTTCACCATTCCTTATTCTGCGCAACACGTTCGTCACCGACTCGCACTAATTCTTCAGGATAGAAAAATCCATCGATTACTTCACCCTCTAAATCGCACAGTTCGTACGTGTAGAGATTTTGACGATGAGAAATACGTGAAACTTTGAAGATCTCCTCGCTGTAGTTCTTCTCGTAACCTTTGTCGAAGGTGCCTTTCGTTCGACTGATACGTACGTGATCGCCGACCTTGTATATATTTGCTCTAGGTTTTTTCCGCTGACTGAGTGCTCTCTTTTGTAAATTTTCTCTAGCCACCATTACCAATGTTCACCGTTGCCGGAACCATTTTAATACCGCTGTGTCTCGTGTGATTGTAGGCATATACGATATTCTGAATACCATCGATATACCTGTGTGTATTTTTATGAGTAAAATATCTATACATGCGTTCCTTGAGTGTGCGGTTTAGACGCTCTACAACGGCTGCTTTAACATCGGGATTACGAGCAACTCGAAAATTTATATCACGTTGTTTCAAGTAATTTTGGAAATCTGATCCAACAAACTCTTTACCACGGTCTGTCTGTACGAGAACAGGACGACGACCATCGGCTCTTTTCAACACCTTATCAAATCCGGCTACGACACTTTTTACGCTTTTGTCGCGTAGAGGCTCGACCCATGCGTATTTACTGAGAATATCTATTATCACTAGTAAATATGCAAAATTATCGTTGTACGTTTTGAGCGATTGCATGTCACATAAATCCATCTCCCAGCAATCATCGACGTTGGTAACGTTGTACATTAATCTAGGGAGTTTTCGTCTAACAGATCTGTGTAGAGTGTAAGTATCTTGATTGCTCAGCCACTTTTTAATGTCATCGCTCTTCTTCTTCTTGGCATTAACGCGAAGTAGATTACGTGCACCTGCGTATCCAGCCTCATGCTCGGGGTTAAAGTACTGATTTTCATAAACCATATTCAAATATTGAACGTCAACCACTTGTCTTCAGCTGATTTTCTTGTAGCATATTTTTGTTTCTTGTTTAAACGTGCACTGTAACGTCTCTGTGAAGCGGCAAGCCTGGCACCTTGCTCCAAGGTGTCAACACTAATGACACTGTCCCGCTTATTTGAAGGAATTTTATTTAATACACGCTTAAAATTTTCACTGATTTTCAATACTGTAGGATTATTAATGAATTTAGACGGTGTATCGGACGTTGCTATAAAATTAGCAAGTTGAAATCTTCCAACAGGTTCTTCACGTGGTTTGCTCTGCACGACATCCTCAAGCAGTTCTATAATATTTGACTGTGGTATGATTTTGTTGTCAATACTGACAGTGCCTGAATTGTCCCATTTAATACGATGCGACACTGCTGCTGATCTCCAATATTGAAGTAGTAAACGTGCTTTTCTCACAAGACCTTTGGAAATACCGGTGAGAATCGCTTCATCCTACAAGGGACTGAGTCTATCCTCAATTTCGTGGTCTGCGTCGACTGCATTAGCATCTGCTAACAGCTCCTGACGCTCTAAAGTTTTAAAGTGTAGATATCGTCTTAAAATTTGTAAATATTTTTGACACTTTTCTCGTTCATCCGTGATACTTTTCGAAAAGAGTACATCGTGCATCTGTGCATCAAGCCGTGATAAATTGTCACCTTGCGTCTGCACAGTTTGCTCTAAAGCATTACTAGTCATTGTCGATGCCACTTCTTCTTCCACGCCTTTCTGCTTAACAGCTCTATCGTAGGTTTCCTCTGGTACAATAATCATTTTACGTGCATGTTCCATTTTTTAATTGGTAGAGGTACCAAATAATTTCGACACCAGTGCACCGATTATAGGCGCAAGCAACATGGGTAAAAAAGCACCACCGTCTTGAATAATGGCACGTTTCTTCTTTTTCCACTCTGATTTACTAGTTCTACCCTTATTTAATAATTTTCGCAAAATCTTTTTATGCTTTTTCAATTTTGATTTATGAGAATTTTTTATTTTTACGACACCTTGCAATACGTTTAATGCGCACTCGCATATACTTTTTATGAGTTTTTTGTCGGCCGAATGTAACAACGCAATTTGTTGCTGACTGTCAGCGTGACAAAGAGCATACAATACGGCTATACACTTTTTAGTAAAATGTTTTGGTAGACATCCACAAGATGTACCTTGCCTTTCATCATCATCATCACCAGCAGCAGCGGCAGCAGCAGCAGCAGCAGCAGCAGTACTAGCGTTAACACCAGCTCCGCGCTGTCGTTTACAATTCCTTCTTCTTCTTCTTACTCGTTCACATCTATGCGATGCTTTCCCCGCCATAGTTGTACTCATACTGACATGTTGTGTACAGAGCAGACTATTTTTATCGGTTTTTCTTTCTCGGTACGTATGCGTAATGTAGTTTATCGTCGGGAAAAACGCAGGTTCGAAAACGAAATTCCTCCTCCGTTGATTGCTTCAAATCTAGCAAAAGATAACCATGCGGAGTCGCTGTGCTATCGAGATATGCTTCTTGTAAAAATTTAGGATCCTCGGGATATACTTGACGCGCGAGATATTGAATTTGCGAACGATCGCGGGGATTTTTAAAAATTACAAGGTAATTAGCATTCAGCGAGATGTCACGTTGACCGGAACCTTTGTGAAAAAGATTCTGCGTAATAAAAATTACACTTAAATTTTTGTGATGACTACCCTTTGTGAAGAGATCGAGAATCACGTTGTTTGAAGATTCTCTCATTAAATCGTCGATAATTAATAATTTTTTCTTCTCATTGTCTCGAGAGTAGTCCGTAGCTTGAGGTAAACCCTCGTGAAATTCAACAATCTTTTTTCCATTACTACTACTACTATCACTATCGCAGCCTCCTGGTACAAAGTCTGTCGCGTATGTATCTTGCCATTCAGCGTAATAAAGTAATATTCGATCAAACGACACATTACACATCTGTGGCAGATGATGGAGAAAACGTTTGACAAGCACAGTCTTTCCACAACCTGTAGGACCGCTAACGATGCACGTAAATGGATGCTTGAAGCGTGTATCCATTTCTCCTCTTTTTTATGCAATGTAATACATGTCGATACTAGCAAAAAAATTAGCGTAAAATTAACAGCGCGCGGGCGGCGCGGCGCAGCGCGGCACACGTTGAATAAGCTTATGCGACGTGTGAAGGAAAACCAGCTGATTACAGCTATTCAAGCTAATTCAACATGGTCGCTGCACACGTAAATAAGCTTATGTAACGTGTGCTGAAAAATCAACTCATTTCAGCTCTTTAAGCTAATCGATGGAAGACTAGCAAAGTTGAAGGGTAAGATAATTTCAGTTCGGAGTAGCGTTCTCAGTGACAATCAAGAGTATACTGAGTGTAAAAGCTTACTTAGGAAAGGTTATATATTAGAAATGAGAGATGTACATTTTTCTCTTTTTATTTTATTTATTATTAGAACATAAAATCACTGTACATTAGTTAATTGTTCTTATATCCAAAGGGAAGAGACCTACGCATCGTAAGATAACGTCGTTTTTTTAATACAACACAGCATGTCTTTGATTCGTTGCGCGTTACAACTTCATGCGTTTTAGTTCTACCAATAGCTTTAAATTTCAATCGTATTTTTTCACGTTCAGCGTTTATTTTCTCAGTTTCCTCATCATCATTCGCAAACGCTTCATTAACTAAATTCTTTATGGTATCGAAATTAATTTTTTGACCGTTAGAAAAATTTAATGAAATTCCTTTTACCTTACAACATGTATGCATAAAACTTTGGTCCACCAGAAACAAAATTGTCTATAAATGTGTTTTCACCGTAAGCACAGAGCTCATCTGTCATATCACCCAACTTTGATCCTATAAAAGGTCTGTATTCACCAGGAGCATCATTGTGTGATACAAATATACAAGAATCTGTATCGTAATACAGAACACGATCACCCAAATTCTCTAGATGTTTGTACAATTTTAGACGAGCTTGGGCAGTCGTGAAGGCAGCAATCACGACACTAGTATGAGGCGCTGGTGTCACAGCATCATCTCTGTATTGCCAATTTACGTACAAAATCTCATGGTTAATTGGTAGTAAATCGTTAACTTCTCTTTCGGGGCACGTCAACAGTTTTAAGAGAGCTTCGCGTGATTTTACTTACTTCTGTCTGCTTCAAATTACTCCGTTGTACCAAATTTACCCCAAAAAGAATTCAGACATAGTTTAGCCACTGCTCGTAAGCCAGGGTTCTTTTCAATATTTTCCCTATCTAAAAGTATGCCCTCATCGATTTTATATTGTTCAATGTAACGTGATTTTGTTTCTTCGTTAGTACACCACGAAGGCCAACCGCTGGCTTCTTGCTTAATTTTTAAGAAAGTATTTACGGTATTCTGCGAAAAGACCGCCGCTACCGTCATTCTGATTATACCGAGTCATTTCGTATTGCCAGATAATATAAATTTTTGTAATAATGTAGCCAAGTTGAACAGCTTTTCGCAATTCATCGACAACCCATGTACCGGTAAATTCACGCATCCTTGGGTCCTCGTGATTGCACGCACTTTGTTGCAGCTCTTCGCAGCATGTGCGGCAAAGTGCAAAAAGAAGTCGCCCGTGCATTTTAATAGGTAAGAGAGGTATGTACAAGTCTCGCGGAGGTAAAATTGTACATTTAACTAATCCCTCAACTTTGTCGAGATTGTTGTTATCACCGTTCGTTAATTTATCACCTTCCTTACCAATTAAAATTTGCGGATGCCCTATGGGGTACTGACCTCTTTTACATACATATGGGTAAAGAGAACATATATCTGTGTACTGAATTTTTTCATTATCTCCGACGATGTACTCGGTAACTACATTCTCGGTTCTACCCCCGAAAAAAGCATCGCGTGGATTCAACGTTATTCGACTCATAACAGGATGATGTGTTACATAATCGTCTATTTCACGATTTGCCGCTTTAATTCCATCAAACGTACATTCCCACATCTCTCTAACAGCGTATCCAAGAGATTTAATTTTCTGAATTTTTCGAAACGTATTCTCGTAGCTTTCGTCCATAGTTCGCCCGTAAGACATTGTTTTATCACGTTTTCTAGGAAAACAAATAGGACAACCATGTGTATAACAACCTTGATATTCGAAAACGATTCCTTTACCACCATTTTCATCTGGTAAATAACCATCTACGCGAAATCCTTCGTTTAACGTAAATTCACGGGCTCTACCGGCGTGTATGATTTCCCGTCCGATTTCGCGTTCGCATTGCAACAACCACTGAATAGCTTTTTGAAAATGGGTGTCAGCGCGACGATATCCACCGGTAGGAATGATCCCTATAGTTTTTGGGCGTAAAAAGTTTTTTCTGTACACAACAGAACATGCTGAAGCTATTGTTGTTGCTTCTGTAAATGGACATGTATTTCCACATTTTATAAAAATTTTTCTAAAAGCCATGCAAGCTAACCTTAAAAATTCTACGTCCATACGATAGTATTCGACTATTTCGAGTTTGAAATCAAATTCTTGAATGTTACGACTCTCCTCAGCGTACCAAGTCAAAAACTTTTCTCTCTCACTCGACGACATCGAAGTCAGGTGCATAAAACTTTGAATCCGGTAAAGGCCCAATATATTCCTGATTATCTATAGTATTAAAGAGATGTGGGAAATAACCTTTCTTTCTACCCGGTGGTAGTGCGAAAGCTTGAGGAATAGCACTTAATTTCATGTGAAAATAGTTTAAACTGTCGATAAATTTTGTTTGACCACACTGAAGCATAATTATATTTTGACCGTTTAATATAACATTTGGTACTATCACAGGTGTTTTCGACTATTTCGCGTAAAATAAATTGAGCATCGAATCCTCGTGAATTATGAGCGATGCAAATTATTTGACCAAAGGATGTTTTTTCACGAACTGTCAAGGCTATTAATTGTTTAACCGGATCAGTTCGAAATATATGTTCTCTTGTTCCGCATGTATGACACAGCACATTTATATTCTCCTCGTCTATACAGTCATCGCAGACTTGCTGTGCAATACAGAGATTTGGAATATGTACTTTTGTGCTTTCATGCTCATGGTAAGTAGAATCTTGACGCGTCTCGAAATCATAGAAAATAAATAAATTTTTCTTTGGTGTTTTACGGTTAATCTCTGCTCTAATATTACGACCGATAGGTTGAATATAACACATGTCATTCACGTTATGACGATTATGACACAAACTACAATAATTAATACCGCATTCATGTTTTGCTTTATAGATATTTATACGTTTACAGCACATGGTACATACCTGTACAACGTCGCATATCTTTTTATTATTTTTTTTATAAGAACCGTCTGTTTTGTGCTGATCAAAACACTTTTGTCCAAAAAATTCTCTATTACACTTATCGCAATGAATAGTATCTATATCTGTGACACACGGTGGTTTACAAAAGCACATATTACATCTCGCTGTACATCTATGATCATCTACAAGGTGATAGTTTTTATTGCAGTGATCGCAGAAAAATTTACTTTTCGCAGCACCGGTTAAATTTACTATTGTATCGAAATGAGATCTTTGCGCGTCGTACAATAAATATATAGTGTCAAAATCATTGGAATTTAGCATAGGTCGACCATCGAAAAACGCTGCCTCACCACTACCAAAAGTTTCGTTGTCATATATTACAATAGCAATATTTTTTTGCATATAATACTCTTGATATTTTCTTATTTCTCGCATTCCGCAACCATTTTCAGGAATCGCGACATTCGATTGTACTGTAAGTAGATTCGCTCGCTCTTTTTGAATAGATCGTCTACTATCTCGAATAGCTTGCCACTGTCTACTAACGTCGGTTGTAGGATTATTTTTTAATTCAATATTTGCCTCTCCGACAACTAAGGCTCTTGGTAAACATAAATTGTCATTGTTATATATAGAAACTATCGATCTCTGACCTACTGTATCAACTTTTAGGGCCTTTTTATTATTTTTACTACCGTTTGGTACATTTACAGTTGTTATACTCATGATAAAACTATCGTCGATTTGAAAATCTACATTACTCTGTGCCAAACCGCTTATTAAATTCCATAAATCATTATAAAAGAAATTATTTACAGTACGCAGTGACATGCCCCCTGGACCTCGCGCAAAATTCAAACTTCTTACAGAAACACCAATCATATCGTTTTGATTACATAATGATATTATATAACCATAAATATCCCTAATAGCGAATTCTAACCACACTATAGGATTTACAGTATCATCTTTGGGTGGTGGTTTTATTTTTAATACGAGACGTCTACCCTCTAACTTATATTTCGATACATAATGCGCGTTATTTTGAAAAATCTCGAATCGCTTACCAGGAGGCTGCAGATCTTCATTTTCTTCTTCAAGATCTACATCCATAGTCTCATCACCTGCTCCTTCTTGCTCTGTAACAGTCTCCTCCTCATCCTCCTTCTCCTCATCCTTCTGCTCATTTTCCTCAACTGTCTCATCAATGCGATTTGAGCAATTATGCGTACTCAAATTTTCAAAATCCTCTTCATCGGATACTACTTCATATCCGTCATCATCATCATCATTATCATCATCATCTGCACAATAGCCACCACCAATCTGTGTTGATACAGAGCTCTGATCTGCCTCGTAATCAGAAGAATCTATGACTGTGTTGTGGCTTGAAAACAATGACATTGATAACGGAAAGTTGGATGATGAATAGGAAAAATCGTCAGAGTCGTTATATTCTGAAAATATTTTTACATGTTTATTTACAAGTTACATATTTTTTCTTTTTTTATAAATTATGTTTCTGGTGGTCCCGCAAAACTTTCTTTTAAGCGATCAAATATTTCCGGTAAATTGGCTATTTCGTGTATGATGGATGTTTCGTCGTCTTTGCAGACATCGAAAATCCATCGTAACTCTCGTGCTCTTCTTATGTATATTATACGGTCGATGTCTTGCTTCAGACTTAAGGGATAACTCTCGTAACCGCGAAGACCACACCGGATAACTTGAATAATTTAAAAACTTATATTTCTGAAAATTTTATTTTTAATCAGAAATATATACTTACGTTCATTGATTTGACGATCTCGGAGATTATTAGGATCGAAAGAGTGGTTATTGCCTTCATGACTGATATATTCCATTTCCTCAGGCTGTATTGGTCTGTTTAGGAACGCAATAATTTGTGATCGCTTCAGTAAATTAGGGTGATTGCGATATTCCTCAATACTATTGCTCTTGTCGGCAGCCTGCTCTGTTATTTTTTGCAAAATATCCGCTACGGCTGCTGTAGGCTCTCTGCAAGTTGATAATAAGAGATCTAGATTTCCTCTGGGTGTAACTGTATCGTCTTCTTCTTCATCATCATCATCGTCAATTGAGGAAATCTCATCCTCCACATTCACCTCCTCGATATTATTTGCTTGTAGTGGTGGTGGTGCTTGTGGTGGTGGTGGTGTTGATGGTGGTGGTGATGGTGGCGGTTCAATATCATCCTGCTGCTCTTGGTGAATTTCGACAACCACACGTACTTCGTTTAGGGGTTGAATTTCACGTACCAACTCTCGTAGAATTGCCGCCTCTGCGATGGTTTCTTCTTCTTCTTCCTCTCCTAATAACTCTGACTGCGGTACTGCCAAATTCGGCTGTGCATCGTCTACCATTTCCACAGCTATCGGTATCTCTTCGCTATCTTGCTGGTGTTGTTCTTCCATACTGTACTCCACCTGCTCCTTCTCATCTGTCTGCATCGCTTCATGCTGAGAATTATTTTGACAGGATTCGTAAATGATGCGTACTTCTGTGTCGCATACATCCTCATCGTTGTCATCATTGTCGACGTTGTCGTCGTCGTCGTTGTCGTCGTTGTCGTCATAGGTAACGGACGAATCAGCCAATAAATCTTCCTTTGCTGAAAAGAAAATAGTTTACAAATTTTAGTATTACATTGATTTAATAAGTTATTATTTCATTTTAAAAACAATAAAAATTCAACTCTGAATATTTTTACGAACATCAAATACTCAAAGTAATATTAGGTAAAATAATTCAAAAATAATCTTTGAAAATTGCGATATTTATTAAACGAAATTACTTTAAATTAATCAAGTATTCTAGTAAAGCAAAATTTATTGTTATCTTCACGGTTTATTTTGACAATACAGATTTCAAAAAATCAAAAAATCAAAAGTTTGTAATTTGAAAATGTATTATTCATATTGAAACAGGATAAAAAATTATTAAAAATATGATAACTGGTGGTTTGAACTCACAACTCAGTACTATGACACTACGAGACTGTTGCGACAAAACAAATTTTTATGGAAATAATTTTTAAAAGTCAAAAAAAATTAAAATATTAAACGTTATGTAATATTGTATAAAGCAAATGAAAAACAAGAAACAAAAAAAAAATGTCGATACGTAGGATCGAACTCGCGACCTCGAGATCTCTACCACACGTGTACCGATATCTAACCAATGTCGCAGTATTCAATAAAAAATTTGTAATTTGAAAATTTTATTATTTATATTGTAACAAAATAAAAATTATTAAAAATATGATGACGATAGGTTTGAACTCACGAGCCATTACTACAACACTACGAGGCTGTTTCGTCAAAATATATTTTTATGGTATTAAAATTGTTTTAAAAATCAAAAAAAATAAATATTAAACGTAAGTAAGATAGTAAAATGCTGATAAAAAAACAAAATCAAAAACAAAAAATAATGTCGATACATAGGATCGAACTCGCAACCTTGAGATCTCTCCCACTCGTGTACCGATGTCACATTATCGGGTAAGCGTGTTCAAATCCAACCATCGCTGTATTTTTTTTTTGCGCTAATTTTTTTTAAGATATTTCAATTTGAATAATAATAATAAATATTAAGAGACAAAAAAAGTTGAATAACTTTATTTTCAAATTATTTTACCTAATATTACTTTGTTTTTCGTAAAAACTAAACTAAAACAAAATTTTTAATTTAAATGTAGATTCTACTTTATTAAAATAATATAAATAAATAAATCAAAATTTGTAATAATGGTTATTATTTACAAATTTTTTTGTTTAATAACAAGCATGCAAAATGTGACTATCTTACCATTATTTTCTTCAAACATTGCCATGAGCCGATGCAGCACAGGTAGATGAGATATTTCTCGTCGCATACAATACTCGGCGGCACATCTCGTTGCAAAATTCGAACTTCGAAAAACGATTCGGTGCAGCAGGGCGATTTTGCGCGGTCCGCAGAAACTCAATAACCACGCAAATTCACGACTCATTTGCACAGGTGACATGTGTTGTAGTGTGAGACGCCATTCCCTTGTACATCTTTGCCGCACTATAAAGTTCGACTGCAGACGATAAGACACTTGCACTAAAACTCGACGCAGCGAACTCTCGGCGATATTGTATTGTAACGTTTCCATGATTGATACTTGACAATAACCCTCATGGAACTGACGCTTCATTGCAAAAATCGCTTTACTTATATACGATTTTAACCTCATAGGGTGTAGTGGGGATTTGCATTTTTTTTTCGCAACTGTATAATCAGTGTACGAAAGTGTCATGTTTAATTTTTCGCTCGTCATAGCTATATATATATCAAGTATACATCATTGCGCTAATTTCCGATGCATACCTACACGTGTTAATAGCTTTCGAGATATTCGGCAGGTTCGTTGTGTGCTTCAGATTTCACTGTATAGCAATGAAAAATACTCTTGGTTTCGTCACAGTTGTCGCCGATATTGTTGCACTCGATTCATAGCTATATCAAGTATACATCATGCGCTTAGCTTTCGATGCATACCTACACGTGTTTAATAGCTTTCGAGATAATTCGGGCAGATCCGATGCACATGGAGACTAGGATATGTAAGCGCACGTTCGATGCTACCTACACGTGTTAATAGCTTTCGAGATAATTCGGCAGGTTCGTTGTTGTGCTTCAGATTTCACTGTATAGCAATGAAAAATACTCTTGGTTTCGTCACAGTCGTCGCCGATATTGTTGCACTCGATTCATAGCTATATCAAGTATACATCATTGCGCTTAGCTTTCGATGCATACCTACACGTGTTAATAGCTTTCGAGATAATTCGGCAGATCCGATACACTCTGTAGACTAGCGATCATGTTAAGCGCACGAGAAAAATCAACATCCTGCGCGCCGCAGTTTAGACGCTAGTCTTGGACCGCCGTCTTTTCGTACGAGTGAGTAGCGGCTCCACATGATGTCTCGTAGCGCATGCCTATACAATCATTCTCACTCGTTTAGACTTGAGAGATTGCTTTTTAGTTTTCTTGGTATATAGCAATAAAAATACGCTCTTTGTGTTCTCGTCTTCGTCGTCGTCGTTGTCGTCGTCGTCGTCGTCGTTGTCGTTGTCCACATCAGTTAATAGGATTCGAGATAATTCGACAACTTCGATACGTGCTCTTGGTCACCGATCTTGTTACACGCCGAGAAAAATCAACATCCTGAGCGCTGTACTTTAGACAACGGGCTTGCATGGGCGCTTGTTCGAGAGTGGCGGTTTCACATGACATCTCGTAGGGCTTATCGAAAAAAAAAATGATTGTCGCACGTTCAGCATCTTGGACTTGGACCTCAGTTCTCGTCGAGAAGCGCAAGCGTAAACGTCTCCACCATGCGAGTCCCGTCGAGCCGAAAAATCTCCGCCGCGCGCGCGCAAGTCACCCGCGAGCGACATCGTCTCGACCGTTTATCGGCAAGACTTGATCGCGCGAGTGAACTGACAGATCGGCATTTACATGCCTTTCTGTCAATTTTTAGTGTGCACGAGCGGGCAGTGGCTACGTATAATGCGGCGCTCGCCAACTTAAATAAGTTGGAGCAGCAAGGACTACCGGGTGCTTTCGAGCACGCGCCCGCTGTGGCGGTGGGCGACCGGTGCTTCCGCTGCGACGTGCGCTTTCACCGGAGGACGCGTCATACTGCATGGGTAGTGTGCACAAGATGTCGTCGATTTTTGTGTACAGCCTGCATCCGCAGTGCTTGCTGCCCATGCCTGGAGCGTTTTGGCTGCGCAACGTGTGGTTCAGCGGTGCGGTGTGTGTGTGACACACCTGCTTCACCGGTACCCAACAACACCACGGAGGAGGCGGAGGAAGAGGTCAACATCCGCGAAATACAGCGTCCGTGCCCGTGTTGGGAATGTAAGGGTGAAGCTAGCCGTCGTCGTCGTCGTCGTCATAGTAGTCGTCGTCGTCGTCGTCGTGTTTCGATTACATCGTCACCACCAACTCCACCGCCACCACCACCGCCATCGCCATGCAGCGAGGACTCGGAAAATTAAACATTTAAAATAGTAGAAGTGTAGTTTTAAATATAGGATAAAATAGTTTTAAGTGTTTAGTGTAAAAATTAAATATAGTGCCTATAAAATACTTTAAAAAAATATAAACAGAAATAGTGGATAAATGTGAAGTGTCTACAAATAAGGTAAAACATATTTTATTTTAAATTAATTTAAATTATTTTATTTTAAATTATTATTTTCTCTTTCTCTCTATAAATATATATATATATATAGAGATATGCGTGCGTATATATGTAGGTATATATATATAGAGAGAGAGAGAGATACGCGTGCGTATATATGTAGGTATATATACCGTGTGTCCCAGGTGAAACTGTCGATGCTGAGAGTGTGGGTGGAAAAAATTTCAGCATCAAAAACTATGCTGAAAAAATTTATGGGGGTGTAGGCTGATCCCGGCGGCTGAGCGTGTGCAAGCCACATGTTTCGTATTCAAAAACGCAGCACTCAAAAAATTTAAATTTTGCAAAATTAATATTTTTTGACCAGGCACTTAATTCTACAGAAAAGGCTGAATTAAACAGAATTTGAATGACAAAAATCGAGTGGTAACTTCTTGAGATATCGAGACTAGTTTGATAATTGTCACTTTTAGGATTGTGAATTGATAAAAGTGAAAATGCTCCGATTTTTGTGATTCAAGTTTTGTAAGTATTAGGGAGCTTTACACATGAATGTGAGTACGTTAAAAACGATCTTTATGTAAAAATTATTGATTTGAAAATTGCAAGTGTAAACTTTTTTCTAATGCCGTGCAACACGTGTACGAAGTGGAAAAATTTTGTTTATGGGGGGTAATTACACGGGTAACCCTCATTCGACCGCTTTAGGCAAGAGTCTGTCCACCGGTGTAATAAAAAGCTAAGGTTCCTGTCTGGCATTTTTCAAATCAACAATTTTTACATCAAGATTGTTTTTAACGTACCAACATTCATGCGTAAGGTTCTTTAATACTGTCAAAACTTGAATCACAAAAATCGGAGAATTTTCACTTTTATCAATTCACAATCCTAAAAGTGACAATTATCGAAGTAGTCTCGATATCTCAAGAAGTTACCATTCGATTTTTGTCATTCAAATTCTGTTGAATTCAGCCTTTTCTGTAGAATTAAGTGCCTGTTCAAAAAATATTAATTTTGCAAAATTTAAATTTTTTGAGTGCAGCGTTTTTGAATACGAAACATGTGGCTTGCACACGCTCAGCCGCCGGGATCACCCTACACCCCCATAAATTTTTTCACCATAGTTTTTGATGCTGAAATTTTTTCCACCCACACTCTCAGCATCGACAGTTTCATCTGGGACACACGGTATATATAGAGAGAGATACGCGTGCGTATATATGTAGGTGTATGTATATATATATATATATATAGAGATAGAGAGAGATATGCGTATGTATGTAGGTACAGGTGTGCGTGTGTCTGTGTGCGTATATGTACGCGTGCGTATACGCCTTAGTATGTATCTGTATATACAGGAGCGCGCACACGTGCGTGTGTGTGTGTGTGTGTGTGTGTGTGTGTATGTGTGTGCGCGTATGCGTATGGGAAGGGGATGTCATGGTGGCTCGGAGATTTATTTTTTATTTACGCAATAAAAATTATTTTTTTAATTATTTGTTTGTATATTGTTTGTATAAACAAATAATTACTGAAATGATAAGTAGGTACCGTCAAAGGGTGGTGTCGGGTTACAAAGATAGGGTGGCGCCAGGGGTGATAAGGTAAGCTTGGATGGCGGGTGACGTCATTTGTTATGACTCGCCATCCTAGCTTACTTACTACTATCAGCATATTTTTCATGAATATAATTTTTGTAATTGCTTACCCATTTTTTAACAGGATTGTTAACAATTACAGTAGACTTTGAGCTGCTTTGAGACTATCTAACACACAGGCGTGCACATAATATTCATAGTCCGTATACCTAAAAATAAAGAATACACTCACAAAGAACCAATTCTTCACAAATAATATGTTATTTATAGTCCAAACACTTATCTAAATTTGAAGATTAGTAGACTCAGAAGTTATCATAACAGCACAACATCCAGCTTGCACTAAACTACAGACAGCAGACGAAACAGCTGATGTCTGAATGCAAACTCGACTAGGTCGGTAAAATAGAGATTTCCCTTTTCATACGCTGTAAGGTACCATGTTTTCAGCCGGTAATTTAAATTTGCACGTATGTTTTTTATCCCTTTATAAGTTTGATTAAAAAATTACAAGACTACATTTAAATTCTAAATTTATTTTATTTTGAACATTTAAAATAAAAATAAAATCTACGATTTTATAAAAATTAGTTATTTACAGTTTGTAATGATTCAGTAAATAATATGTGTATTTTTTTTAATAAAATTGCATTTTCAAAAGGAGTTTGTAAACGCATTTAATTTTACATTTTCTATGAAAAGGCAACTGTTTTGAATAATCAAAAGTGCTATAAGACAAAACATCAATAATACGCAATTTTGAAAAATTATATTTTTTTAGTAATTGGCCTATAACTTTGTAGCGGAATTTTTTCGGGCAAAAAGGACTTGAGCAGCTTATTCTACAGTAAATTTGCCTTAAAAAAATCAAAAAAAAATTTTTGATTTTTTTGAATTTTAACTCAGGCATAACCCCTTAAATAATAACAGACTTCGTTTTCTAAAGAAATAATACCATTTTTTATAATATTGGTCCAAGAAGGAGTTATTGTTAATATAGCTTTTATTGTCTGAGTTTGGCAATTAAGACAGTAAGATTTTTCTACAATATTATAACTATCTTCAATTAGTTTAGAAAACAATGAATTAACATTATATTGACAATCTAATGTGTGGTTGATTGTGTCAAAATTTTGATTTGCTACTTCTAACATAATTCTGGCTTGATAAATGTAATCAATGTTGCAGTCATGAAGTATATAATAATTTAATATTTTAAAAATATTGAGATCATTATTAACTCTAATAGCATCATGAAATAAACTTTGAATGGAATTAAAATTTTGTACTGCGTATATTACTAATTCGAATATGTTATCCATAGGGCATGAATTAATAACTTGTATCAATAAATTATTGTATTGAACCCGATTAAGTTTGTTACCATTGTGAGTAAAAGTATGTAGTAGTTTTGAAGAATCTAATTGAATCACTGAGACATTTTCCTGCTGTTTTACCAAATTAGTATGTTTCAAAATTTTTGAGTTGTTTCGTTTTAATCCTACTTTTTTCCCTTTTATGCTTTTCTTGATATTTAAATTTAATTTTTCAGTTAGTAAAATAGTTTCATCGTTTGAGCATTTATCGTTTTTCTGATCCAAGTCCTCAGAAGTGTGTAGGTCCATTTGAAAAATACCATTATTCTTTACCTTTGGTAACAAAGAATTGTAATATTTTGGAATCGAACCCTATCGGAAAATTGAGGATGTATTAGGCAGAATCTGTCAAACTTTCTGCTCCGTGGGCAGAATATGTAACAGATCCTGCGCAGAAATAGCAGCTGTGAGGCGATGGTTTTCGCCGCAGAATTTGCGCAAATTCTGCTGAATCCATTAATTTGAGGGTTTATAACCTCAAATTAATCAACAGATAAATAATGATATAATTTTAATAATAAATTAAAAAATTGGGTTAGATAGTAATGAGTATAATAATATTAACAATTTAAAAAAAAAATTATTTATTACATTTCTTTAAGTAAACAAACATTTACTTTGTGTCTTCTACGCCATAGTTCTATATGTATAGGATAATATATATATCTATATTCTTATACTCTATACACGGAATATATTTTACACATAATCGCGCCGCGAAAAAGGTTTTAATTAAATAATAATTAAATAATAATTAAATAACGTTAATTATATAAATGTTGTAATAATATATAGAATGTATAAACTCCTATTATTTTATTTGGGAATGGAGGTTATGGGAGCATTGACGACATCATGCTGACAACAGAATCTGCGCCGATTATGCCAAAGTATCATAATACATTCTGTTCAAAAATTCTGGGCAGGAGTTATTCTCGAGGACAGATCTTATGGTTAATTTTCCGACAGGAAAGTATTAAGTAATAACCCGTTTTGATTTTTTTGCATATTATTTTTTTCTAAATTACAAATATTGCTACTATCATGCACGAGATCGTTTGTTCGTATTCCTAATTCATCAATTTTACGTTTTTTAGCAACTTTTTCATTTTGTGAAAATCTTTTATCATTTAAACATTTGTCATTTTTTGTTCCAAATCTTTCAAAGTGTCTAGGTTTATTTCAAAAATACTGTTATTCTCTAACTCAGTCAACAAAGGATCGTCATATTTTGGAATCGACGTATCAAGTAAAACTAAGTTTCGATTTTCTATCATATTACTTTTTTTTAAATTATAAATATTGCTACTGTTGTTCATATCATCATTTGTTTGTATTTCTAATGCATTCATGTTCATGAACATAACACTTTTGTCCTCAAGAAGATTTACAGAATTTGAAATAAAAACATCATGTTGTAAACTTGAATCTTGTTCTAGATATACAGAATCATTATTGTGATTGTTCATTATTTCGTTATTACCTAGTCCCATCCAGTTTTCGGTTGCGTAGAGATAACTCGTCTCTAAAGCTTGTTTATTATTTTTTCCATTTTTAGTAAACTTTGTTTTTAATTTCGTTTTTTCATTCAAATGTTTATATTTTTTAATTTCATTTTCAATTTTAAGTAAATTGTTTTTTATGAATGTGTCAGCATTTTCATAATTTTCTGTATTGAATGTTCATAGTGACAATGAGTACTTTTCATCATAATTTGTTTTTATTATTTTGGACCACAGAGGGAAGTGAGAACATACTAATATTAAATGATCGCACAATTCTCTGCACAAATAAGGATTTGGAATATCATCGATGCTATTACTGTTATTGCACATACATTGAGTACCTTTACAAATATCTTCAAAATAATTTACAATTGCATCAGGGACTGTTGCAGTCATAATATTTTTAAAATTGATACTATTTTAGTTCGTGTTATCAAATTTAGACAGCATTTTAAATTCATGCATTAAACTTTCTCTATAATTTAAACAGTATTCATTTTCATGGATTACCGGACAAAATGTCCACAAAAAAAAGTCTACACCTATAAAATCCACACCAAGAAGTCCACAAATCATGAAGTCCAAAATATGAATGTCCACAAATGGAAAAGTCCAAAATATGAAAGTCCAAATAATAACAATAAAAGTCGACGATATACAAATGACCTATATTTATTTAACAAAATATCACATATGAAGGTGGTACCCAATAGTTCTCAAGTATGCCAATTCTCTATCTTCATCAACATAATCTTGATAATTTTCAACAATTGTAGTAATACGTTCTTCTACACGAAGGAACTTTTCTTTAGGTAAATTTTTTGCTTTCTTCCCCAAATTCAAATCACGTAGCATGTATTCAACGTCGGCTTGTTCTTTCTGCAATTCAGTTAGAAAACTGTAAAGGCTTGGGTGACTTCGTCCGACTAGTATCTGAAAGCGATTATGCCAGCCCTCTGAAGCATTATTAGTGCGAGCTACTCCGTGAAGAACAGACTGGTATTGGTTCCAGAGGGCGGGTGAGTATCGCACCTTCACTGCTTTGCGTCTGCCAATTGCTCGTATGCCTCTTATGTAATTTACTTCAAAATAGGTAGAAATAGGGATGAATTCTTCAGGTACGTCATTACTGAAACTGTCGAATACATCGGGTACATCTTCCGGAGGCACAAATGCTAAGGCACACATGCTATGCGCAGCTTCTCGAATAGATGTATCGTTTGGATCTCCGTATTGTTGCTGAAGACCTTCTGCTTGTATTTTGCGATAGACGCTTTGACAGAGATGAAACAAACAAAGTCTAATAATATCTTCATTGAAATGGGATTTTATAGCATTGATAATTGCGATCTCAAAATCAGTCATGGCATGCTGAGGGTGTCGTATTCGAATGCCGGCATTTTCAGCAAAATGTAAAGTAACTTCTATGACTTTTGAATAAGCTTCTTCTCTTACTTTCTAAGAGTGCATAGACAAACGGTAAGGCGATCGTTCGTTCTGTTCCTTTATACTTTTGCACGACAGAACCCATTATCGCAAACAGTTGGAAGAAAATGGAGGGTACCGTTTGAAACGTACCATCCAAGTACCATATATCTGATTTAAAAAGTAATCGCAAATTTTCAAGCGTAGCAAATACTATTATTCTGCCGCAGCCCAAATTATAATTTTCGTCCTCGTAAGAGTCATAAATTAGAAAATTTTCAGGAATTTCCGCGTTAGTTTTTGTGAATTTATCCGGCAAACCTAATGAATATATAAATGAACATATCATGATATACACAAGTATCTACACGCAAACACGGTTACCTTGTAAATCTTGTACATTAGTAGGGTTAAGGGGTAGGTCTCTAACGCGTTCCCTCCGGACAGTTTTTTTAATATTCTCAAGCTCCGGTAAGTGGGCTTGCACAGCCTCGTTGCAAGTATTAGCTTCCCGCGTGACTGCAGAAGTGGGGCGTTCAGGTTCTTCTCCGGCTATGCGCTGTAGACGCATGTACGTTTAGATTGCAAGTAAAATGAGTAAATGTTACTTCGTATGCAGGTACTTTAATATTCCCCATTATTCGTAAAGCCTCCACTTCTTCTGGGTTAGGTCCGTGATTGTGAGACTGTGCCGAGCCACCCTTACGAACCATAAGGTTTCGTCCCGTATTCACAGTCGTCAAGCGTGCTGCACACTCGGGTTGGTTTCGACACTTCCAATATTTAACGTCGCCTCTTGAGTGTGATCCCGTATATAAGAACCCCTCTAGGTGTCCGTAAATATTACGCCCTTTTTTAATAATCTCGAGTATAGAAACTGCCATTTTTCACGAAAATTTTATCAAAATTTTCACTCGCCGAAATGTTTATAAACAGCCAAGAAATCAATGAAGACAGGTTATGAAAACAAAAAACATTCTACAGAAGGAATATCACTATTTATTTATTGTGGACTTTTTGGTTTTGGATATTAAATAGTTGTGGACATTTTAGGTGTGGACTTTTTTGTGTGGACATTTTGACCGTATACCATTTTCATGATCACTTTGTAAAAGGATAAATATCGATTTTAATGTTTTAATAAATTGTTGAAAATCGTCTAATGTGCTTAAAAGTACAATACAGCGAATTTAAAACATTTTAACACTTTCTCTACTGAAACATGACAAGGTCTGAATCAAATCTATTATAGATGATAAGTGAATTCGAATAATACATTTCGGTAATGCATTTCGGTTGCTTCAATTTTCGCATCCTACATTATTTTCATTACAATATATAAAACACCGATGAAGGTAAGATTCATAGCTTAAGGAATCATTAAATGCATCGAAAACTCTAGATATAATATCAAAAGAGCAGGCACAAAATATTTCTTTTAGAATGTAAGCTTTAGATTTTATCCATTCTGTTAAAAAAATATATAAGTATGAGCAATTTTCAGATATCATTTGACAAAAGGAATACGTAGTTGCTAGATCTGTGTGTCCAATTACAGCATAATAATTAATCTCACTACTCTCAAAATCACTTATCTTTAATATTTTAAAAAGAGTCTATCGATCTCTCCGAGGCAACTGTCGGGAAAAAGGTAATCATGAATCTTAAGCCATTTTTCCTTTTGCTTCAACGTTTCGGTGAATCTGAAGAGCGTGACAGTGTTCACCGAAACGTTGAAGCAAAAGGAAAAATGGCTTAAGATTAATTTTTACCTTTTTCCCGACAGTTGCCTCGGAGAGATCGATAGACTCTTTTTCAAATATTAAACAAACACCGAGGGATAGAGCCTTTGAATATTGTGTCACATACTTATTCACACATACATTCACTTATTTTTACTTTGTTAATGCACTTTTTACGGTAAGTTCTAAATATTTTAATTTTTTCGAAATTCTGTTGCACAACTGAATTTGTTCCAAACTCTAGTACATTACTGTAAAATTAATGCATGCTATACATTTGATATATTTCGCGAAAACAATATCTGATTTCATTTGTCAAATACTACTAAGAACATCTTCAGAACCATTATTTACTATAACTGCTTTATTTTTCTTAATCGCATTTGGGCGTTCGTTTTCATTTTCATCATTAATTGCTTTAGATACATTCTCAGTCTCTTCTTCAGAGCTTTCATTCAAACTTTCACTTGATTTAGATTCAGATTTAACATTTCCTTCCACTGATTTATTGTTGCATGCATTTTCAATATATCTTAGTAATCTAGTTTTTATATCTTTTCTATTTTGCTTAACATAATTGTATACATTTCGTTTATTTAAACCAAGTTTTTTAGATGCCTCGTTCCAAACGTTATTTGGCTCGGGTGACCAATCTTGATGTTCATTGAAAAGATTACAATTTTTTAAGACTTCAAATCTCTTGTCGTGATCTACAGCACGTTTGCAATGATCCGTATCTTTCTTAAACATCACCTATAACTTAACTTATATTCGTACCTATACCTACTAATAGTTATACATAAATATAAATATTCTGGTGTAGATGATATTATAATTGAAAAATTTTGAAAAAGAAAAGAATGTATTTAAGAAAAATACATAGATAGCATGTTTTCTTTATCTACTCTTTTTAACCAACGTAAATAGAGAGTAATTTGCGTCTCTGGATTTCGCGTTGCACATTTTGATGAAAGCACCATCTCGTATACGTAAATTCCTATGTGCTAGAAAGAGACAGATTGACATATCCTATTTACCATCAGGTGATATTCTTCTTTGCAGATATGCACAGTTGGCATTAATGAAAAGGTCAATGGAAATTGAAAACGGTATTAATCACCATGAAAAGCATTTCATTAAACGTTTTCATACATCAAGTTCTATAGTTTTGCGAATAAGTTATTTGTTTATTTTTTGTAAATAATGCCATAGCAAGCTGCTGCTTCGGCAGATCAGATTTATGAAATATTAAAATATTTGAATATTTTTGGTGAGAATGGAAAAATTCTACCAAAAACACACAAAGTTTGGATTACAGCAAGTAACAAATTAAATAGTGTTATTCGTAATTTAACGCTGTACTTGTATGTATCTAAAGACAGAAATGATCAAAATTAAAGGATCATTAGAATGAACAAAATAAAATCTTAGATACTAAAAACAAAATTTTGAATGCAGACGAAAAAGTGATAAATCAATGTGCTGCGTTAAATTTTATTATTACTTTTACGGAAGAAGAGTGGTTGACAATTAAGCCGTAATTAATAAATGGAAATAAGATTCTAAAACAAAAGTTACCATACGGTTGGACACATAGTTTAATAGAAAAAATTTGGAATAATCAAAGATTACCATGTCCGTTTACCATTAAAAAAGGTTATGTACATCAAAAAAGTGAATACATCAAATTAAATGGCTATTGCAGAGAGTGTGGTAATTATGTCACTGGTTCATGTGACTTATCAAAGGGAACAACATTTAATATATCTACAAAAGATTCAAGAAATATTCATATAATTTTTTTTAGTCTTGAACAAGTAGAATTTTGGAAATCAGTACATTCAATGCCCAGTATTTCAGTATCCATTGATGCCGCTGAAAGATTTGTGAAAAAAATTAGATTATATAGTTCTCATAAAACTTCACATATATTTTTATACATTATTAGTCTTTCAGTAGGAGGAAAAATTTATCCAATATTTCAATTCATTACGGAATACAATGCTGCAGATATTATCAAACATAGTTTTGATAAATAGATTGAATCGGGGGCTCCTAAGCCCAGAGAGGTTGTCACAGATGGATCTACTGCTTTACATAATGCAGTTTGTTTATCTTTCAGCAATTGTACTTTAACAATATTTAGAAGCATGTTATAATAGTGTTGCTAATCTTAACAGTTACTTACCATTATGTTTCTTAAGACAAGATATAGCTCATCTTATCAAATCTATAACTCGATGGAAATATTTGGAAAATTGTTCTAATACTAAAGACTTTTATTTAAGAATAATTGGATTTTTGATCAAAGTAAATTCTTATGATGAACTTAAAAACCTTATTTGTGCAGTATTTGTTGACTGTCAAAGTCCAGGTGATTTAACTTACAAAAAGGTTTCGACTATTTATTTGAAACAATAGTTTCATGAGATTAATTATTGTTGTGATGGTTGTCAGTGTGATTGCTGCACTGAAATAAAATTGTCAAATGCTTATGAAGAAAACGATGAGCAAATCACAGAAGATAATGATCATCAAATTAAAAAAGAAATAAGAAACTTGCAATGCAAGTACTCAGTTTAGCGTGTCATAGCGGTAAAAATGCATATTATTGTTTTGATTTTGTGAAAAACTTTTCAAATCTGTGTTTTGAATTCCCTACGTGGACAAATATTATGCTTAATTATTTTAAATCTGATAATATTATAGCTTCTTCAGGTCGTTCTGAATCACTATTTTGTGATCTCAGGCATGTTACGGGTATAAGTAGACCTATATCTGGACATTTATTTTTATCTATATACAGTGAATTTATGGAGGGTTCAATAAAATTAGGAATGGCATTTCTGGAAAATCAAAAACTGCAATCTCCATCAGATCAGCGTACAAACAAAGCAAACTCGGATGATTATTCAAAACTTGGAACAATAGAGAATAATATAACAATGGGAAGTAACAGTCAAATTAAGAGGAAAATATTTAGAACCGTGCTTTGGTATAAAAATTCAACATAGTAGGCCAAACTGTAGAAAATTAAAAAATGTTATTACAAATAGTAATTTATTAAGACCTCAAACATTTAATAATGAAGATTTCATTTACAAAAGTTCATGCTTTTTTTACTCTATCGCTGAAGTAATTGCATCAGCTTATGTTACTTTTTCTAATTTTAAAAATTCTTTGGACAATTCGTGCAAAAATGAAATCTATTTTAGTGGATCAATAATACAATATATTACATCGGGTAATTTACAAGAATTATATTAAAAATAGATTAGCAATATGTCTTAGAATATTTTGTGTTAAAGATGGAGTCATTTCTTATCAAAAATCAATTGGTCAATTAATTATTCAATTGTTTGGTGATTGTGCCAGTAATAATTTCTACATAAACGTAAAGAAAACGTTTGAAACTGAAATTTTAAATAATAAGGAACTAGCGAGTTACGTAATAAATTTTTTATCCAACAATCAGAGTAATATCTATTTAGAAAACTACATATTTAATGATGTTGAAGACTTCTTCGCTGAACACAGCTGTAAACGAAACGATTTTGAAATAAGATTAACTATTTATCAAAAAACTTATTTTGGTAGGAATAATAACATTTACGAGATCCATATTTAATGCGAATTTATTACATTATGTTGCTTATTGTAAATCATCTAAAAACAATTAGTGTGCCAAAGATAATTTAGTACCTAGCATAAAATATTTAAAAAAAATAATAGAGATTTAATAAAACCACCGATTTTGATGTATGTAAAATGTTCGTAACTAAATGTAAATATGAATTTTAATAAGTTATTATACTTTCTGTCTATTATTGTTACTTCTACTTTGTCTTTGTGCGAGCATGCAGTATCATAAAATTGACATATATTTTACTTCAATGATTTTAATTGTAATAATAAATAATGCACGAAAGTAGTTATCCCCTCGCTTTGGCGCACCCAAACAAACCCCCCACTCGGGAGGCCCCGCTTGGATGCGTCATAGCGAGGGGCACATTAACCTCGGTGTTGATTCTGGATTCAAGTGAAAAAATTAATTGAGTATCTCGTCTTTGCAATTTTGCACGAAAGAGAGAGAGCACATTGAGGGGAGGGGGGCCTCACGCAACTTCGGGAGGAGACGCGACGAACGTGGCGAGGTAGCGGAGATGTCGAGGTGATATCACTCACGCGTGATGCTGACCCAGCACCTCAGCTGGTCGTACGCCGGCGTGTATACGTTTAAGATAACATTCCGCTACATATGTAGCGAAATGTTATTCTCGGGATAAAGAACAAATGAAAAATGTTTCGAGTGTAATTATTATCATTGACCTTGATAAATGAAAATTATATTTATACCTTTTTGTAGGTGTGATGCGACGAATAAATTTTAAATTTAAGATTTTAAATTTTAAAACTAGTTTTTAAAAAGTTACTATAATTGCGAGCGCACGATTTTTTTTAAAATTAGTTTTTAACACTATTTATTTTTGAAAAATATTAATTTTGCCATTAATGCCATTTGCCATATTTTTATTTTACTACAGACATTGCTGTTTTTATTATATGAACCAATTCTAAGATGATTTTCTAGACAGGTATCACCAAAAAATAATCTTAAACATATGTTGCATTGTTTTAAATTTACTGTTTTACTACACATTGGCGAAGACATACACTTATAACACTTGTTGGAACATCGATGTTCTTCAGCTCGCCAATAACTTTTATTGCACGGTATACAAAATCCTCTACTACCACAGGCTCCAAAAAGGTTCAGTATTGGTTGAAAATGATTGGATTGTTCATAGTATATTATTCTTAGTATATGTACAACATTTCCATTCATCTGGTCGACTGTAGCTACACCGTCATAAATAGGTGGACTTCCTCGCGCAAAGGTTCTAAAGCTGTAGACAACAATAGCTGTACCATGAGTAGCAAAAAAATGTTGGAACTTGTCAATTTCGGCAATACCGCAACCCTCAGCAGGTATTTGAACATGTGCTGCTTGTATAAGTTGTATAGCAGTATTCTTTTGACCAGGTCTCCTACTGTCTCGTACGGAACTCCAATAATTATGAAGTTCACCTGTACGTGTTTGCCCTCTGACGGCGTATGCATAGGCTACAGCTAAACTTCGTGGTAGGCAAAGATTGTCATCGTTTGTAATATTTAAAATGGATTTTTTGTGCAACGAATCTTCAGTTAACTTCACTCTCCCCTGTCCAACTACACCTTTAACTACCGCACAATTAATCGATAAGTTCTCATTCGATTCGATTTCACCCGCACTTTGCACAGCACCACGTAACAACTCCCACAGATCTTCAACGTGAAAATCTCGGATAAGCCTGAACGACATCCATACAGGTCCGTGATTAAAACGCTCGGAATTAATTGTTACACCAACAAAGTCGGTAGCTGTACCTTTCTCCGAAATTTGTCGATGAAGGTCGCGCACACATTCTTCCAACCAAATGTACCAGTCCACATCGGCAGGGGCATCTGCTATATTCCCTCGAATCTCTCTTCCATTGTATCCAAATCTTCGAAACAAACGTTCAACCTCACTTTAAATAATAAATCTCTGGCGGTCCCTCCCTTCACCAATCTGTAAATTATGTCCTACAAATTTAATAAATCTCTATTTTAATTTTAAAATTAATATATTTATAAAATTAGGAAGTTTCTTACCTTCTTCATCTGCCGTTGCAGTTAGACCGCTGTTGTTACTATCACTGCTACTACTACTGATGCGTCTTCTACGTTTTCTGAGTATATTTATAGGTGATTCCGACAAAAGTTCATTATGACCGGATGTTGATGGCTAAGGCTCGAAATGTGTTTGAACTTGTTTAACACCTATTTAAAAAGTTAAAACCCTGTTTTAATTTTAAATTAATATATTTATAATTACGAGATTTCTCACCTTCTTCATCTACTGTCATAGTTAGATCAGTTTTATTACTATCACTACTACTACTGATGCGTCTTCTACATTTTCTAAGTATATTATAGGTGATTGCGACGAAGATTCGTTATAATCAGATGTTGATGGTTCAGGCTCGAATCGTGTTCGGCCCTGTACAACATCTATTTGAAAAATTTTATATGAAAAATTTAAAAATTGACAAAAGTGTTGTAATACTTATGAATACTTACCAATGTTTAATGATGCTGGTTTTATCTGTTCATTTGGTAATATCACACAGTCATCATCATCACCATCATTGTCTACCATTCCCGACTCATGCACATCTAAAAGTATTAGAGTGTGCATTTATACATAATTAAAAATATAAAACACAGTTAATACTCACGAGAATTCGATGATGTAGGTTGCCATTGCTGCTCACATGCTAATAGGATAGAATCACCGTACGAATCATCCATCATCTCATTAACCACTTAAAAATAAAATAAATAAGATTTAAAATTATAAAATATGTTTAATAGCCGAAAATATTTAATAAATCGCAACTTACGCTGATGCTGCATCATTATCGATGCTAGAGGATGTTTATCATCGTTGCGTTGTCGTACTGCACGCAGAGCTATGGACAACACGTCTGGATTATGGAATAGACCCAGAGTATACATATAATATATCGTGTGTATCCTACAATGTAGAAGAAGGAAATGCAACTTTCTGCATAACATCTGCTTTGATAGATGTCGTAGATCACGAGTCCACACTTCACCACACATTGTGCGAATGTATGGGTCACGAACTTCTGCTATGTTTAATGCTTTTTGTAAAACACTCACTAGATGCGACGCACACGCTCTGACCATGATTGAATCAGATATCTTTTATCTCATTAGCAAAATACTGTTGAGTTAAACGAGTATTACAGAGCCTTAAATACGCTCTCAGCTCTACATGTATGGTGGGGAAAGCAAGGCAGAGGTTTCACATTTTGCTGATACTGCTGACAGAAATGTAACACTCAAAAGTGACACACGGGTGCACGTGTAAATGCAATCAGCAGAAATTAGAGAAAGAAAAATAGCTATGCTTTTACTTCTCTCTTATTTACTGTTAAAATATCACGAGGAGAATATATTGCATTACTTTTCTCCGTAAGTCGTGCATCGTAGTTTTTACATTTTGCTGATACTGCGGGCAAAAGTGTGCAACTCAATTGTGATACATGGGTGCACGTGTACATGTAATCATCAGAAATTAAAGAAAGACACATAGGATGACAGCAATCTGATGTTTTATAAAGTCAGATATTTTATATAGATGATGAGTGTCTTTGTAAAAACGATATCGAGCTGTTTAGTTTACGTGTGAAAAGTATTTCAGTGGAGAACAATTTTTAGAATGCAAACCGTGTGTCGTATCGTGATCTCACCGAGTAGCGAGTGAAATCAACACCCTCGCACACGTGTGCGATGCAAGCATCTACGGCGCTATAAGAATATGCTGATGTTACAGATTATACGACGTGCCGGAGTAAGAGACAAATTGTCTTAGAATATGCTTTCAGTATTAAATAATGCTTCCGAATGTCGAGTATACGGAGGCTTCGGCTGCTCAGGCCGAGAACGGAAACATCGTCAGTACTTCTGTTTGTGAGAGTGCTGTAGTGGTCCTCGTACGTACCCAGTAATTTTTTTTGACGCTTAGGTAAATGTTTCTGTGGAGTTATTGTTGTGGCCGGACTACTATCGCATTTATTCGTGGTTTCGGCAACCAATTGAAAGAGCAATTCGAGGATACCGCGCTCGTTTGAAGGAACCGATTCGCTGGTCAAAAAAGGAGCAGACAAATCTGCGACTTAAAGACGGCTACAAACCCCGCTTTGTAGTCCTGTATTTACGCGAAACGGAATTTTGCGTGCTATACAAGGAAGCACTGTGGCGACGGGAGCGTTGACTAAAACAACGCCATATATTTCATTGAGGAGCATCGTATATGGTGAGTCTAATGAGAGTAAGAAATAATTTTTAGAATTTTCATTTTTTCATTTCATATTTTTCGCTGGGAGAATCCCTACATATATAAATAGAGAGAGACACAGAGAGAGAATAATAGAGCAATAAATTCTGTCACTCTGTAACACTGTACATATATGGATATATATATATATATATATATATATATATAGAGGAGCGAGAGAGGAGAGAGAGGAGAGAGAGTGAGAGATAGAGGGAATATGAGAGCAATAAATTCTGTCACTCTGTAACACTATGTATACATATGAATTGACAGTTATCGGGACAAACATTAATACTATATATTTGTGTGTGTGTGTATACACACACGTGTATATATATATAGCAATTTTTCTGTCACTCATATATATATATATATATATATATAACAGAGACAGAAAAAAAATATATACATAATATATATATGTGTATATGTATACATAGAGATTGATTGATTGATTGTAACATTTGTATTTATTTTACTGCTTAGGCCTTAAAAGGCCGATAAGCAGGGAAAAAATAATTGGAATACATAATAAAATAGGTTTTTTGTTTACAATAATAATATTTACAACTATTTACATAATATAATTAATATTGCTCGCAATTTCATTCAGGTAATTCATTTAGACAACAATGTTAAGTTAGCTCACTCTCTCATCACACTTTAATAAACAAAGAAAGAATTTATTTTTATTTTACAATTTCAGTATATAAATTTCACTAATACAATATAAAGGATAATACTCATTCTACAATAAAATACGAATCGAAGACGCTTCTTTGCTGGATATTAAACAGATAATCATAATAAACTGCCTTGAACGAGCCGATAGAAGGTTTAATCCTTATTTCAAACGGTATTAAATCCCATAAAATCATTGATTTGATAGCAAACCCATTTTTAACAATATTTGTTCGAGCGGCGGGTATAGGGAAGGCAGATGAACATCCGACGTCGCACAGCCTTGCAGATTTTCACACCTCGTCAGAAGGCAATGGGAAGTAATCAAGTAGTCCGCGCCGGCTAGATCGGAATTCGTGTCACCCATAATGAAAACATTTGAGTATCGTTGCTCAACAGTCTGCAATTTTTCGAAGAATGAGGATAAGACATTTCCCTTAGGTCTTCTATATAATACGACGAGAAGGAGACTCTCACGAATAGGAAGATTTATCTCTACCCTTAAGTATTCAGGCTGATTTATATTTTCAATTTCAGATCGATCAAGTATTTTTGCTTTTAGACCATAACGAAAATAAATGGCTACCCCTCCTTCTTGTACATATTGTCAAGTTTTTCGCTTCTCAATTTTTACCAATGATCGGCCCTGTTTTAGGGAATTTGCCAGGACAGCAGGACGCGTTAGTGGATTCCTATTTTGAGATTTCGATTTTTTTTTTTTTTTTTTTTTTAAGGTACATTTGTATAGATTATGGCTTTTTTCTTTGTTTATCCTCTTGGTAGTACACGTCGAATAGTCATTCTATACTAGACAAATCTGCACGTGTTAAAATTGATAAAATTTGCGAATTGTCATCCTTTCGCACTAATACTGTGCCACTCTCTTTGCCGATCCAAACATGCTTAAATCCCATCTTGTCAGCACGTTCACGGGCAAGGCGACGCAATCTAAATATATAGCTAGGTAGCATTTCCAAAATTACTAAATTTGCATCCTCACCCCCTTCTATCAATTCAGAGATTTTTACCGGAAGCCGATCTTTTTTCCCATTCATTACCTCATCAACACAGCTTCTTGAATTAAATTTGACTACTAAGGATTGTGTGTTAAAGTTTTTTTTCTTGTTTTCAGGTTGTGATAACTCTTTGTTTTGTTGCGATGAAGAAACATTTGAGGGTTGGGGAAGCTGCCCAGCCGATACTATATGTTTTTTCAATTCAGGGAGTTCCAAAGCTTCAAGCAGTTTGTCTGCAATATATTTAGGTGAAACCGTCAGATTTAGGGAAGACCCATTAATTTTATATCAGATCGAGGAAAAGAGCGCTGTAGTTCTTTCATGTCACGTATCTCTTGTTCATGGTTATTTAAGCGCGGCTCTATAGCATCGAGTCTCTCTGCGTGTTTTGATACCGTGGCGTTTAAGATCGACAAGTTGTTCGCTACATTTGCGAGCACTTTTGCTATAAATTCATCCCTATCCACTGATGCCAGATCCTTCCAATTTGATGGGACTGCTACCGGATTAGTCATTTCGGCGTTTCTGCTCGTGCTCGATTCAATTTTGTCCAATTTCTGCATGCTAGATGAAGAGGTAGATGACCCCGCACTTGAGGAGCTGAGATGCCGATGACGGTCAAACTCACTAGACCGCGCAGCCGCCGCTGAATCTCTATTTGAGTCAGTAATAGCAACCGATGATGACTTTTCCGAATTCTGGTTTGTGAAACTCTCTAAACAACAGCTATTTGGCCTTGCCGAGCTAATATATTTTAAAACACACGCTGAATGAATACCGTGATTACATAAGCGACACCGCAAGCGTTGCCCGGACAATCTATGCTTACAATATAAACAGCTGCGACTCACTTTTTGTTTACCTTTCTGGGCTTGAGACATACTGGGAAGATGCCCTACATTATCGATCGCAGTCTAGTATATTGATTATAGCTAAGACAAATTCGCGAAAACTAATTTATCGACTAGTAAATACACGTACGAATACAATTCTTATACGCACGTATGGCTCATAACCTAGTAGGAGATTCTGCAGATTTACATAATATTTTTCTTTTTCTTTCTTTTTTACCGCAAATTTCTTGAGAGTTGGTCGCGCCGAGAATCCCTTCACTGCGTATAAGAATGAAGTAGGCCTCCAAGACTGGATGACGATAGGCTGGTTCGCAGAGTACAGACGAATTTCTTCTACAAAAACGGGCGATGAACACGTGGTCACATTCAACTGCGTGCGAAAATGAAGATGTCCGGGCACAACTTTGAGGTTAGCAGCGATGATTTAACAAAAACCACGTATCGAAGTAGATGGATAGACAAAATTTATTGCGTAGACAATAAACGATATTGGTCCCTCGCCTTGGTTGAAGTTGAGTCGAAAAAAGTCACTTTGTTCTTACGTAAAACCCAATATAAAAGGAGCAAAGCAAAAGGCGACTACACTCACGAAGAGAGAGAGAGACACACAGAGAAAGAGAGAGACAGAAAAATTGCACTTAGGCTTAAGGATATTGCCCGATTGGTAGTGGTGGAGGTGGTCATGGCGGCCCTTGCTCGGGGACGTGCCATGACCGAGCACTGAGGCAGATGCCCATTATGCTGTACCTTCCTCCCCGCCGCCCGATTCCACGCAGTGATACCTTTAGAGTATACCTTGTGGCTCCGGTCGGCGGAGTTCCCTATAGTCTAGGCATGTTTTAGCCATGTCTGTGCCCCGAGCAGATATACGTATATATATGCTCGACGCACACATGGACTGCACACGCCCAAACTGGACCTACAGTTTAGCTACACAATACATCCATAGATTGTGTACAGTGGAATCCGAACCACTGGAGCTTCGACGTTATAAGACACTAAGTATATACATACAGGTGTATGTAAACATAGAGGTGTCCCAATGACAGAAAAGCCGAGAGCCGGGATCGAACCCAGAACTTTTGGATCACGAGTCCGACACTCTGCCTACTGAGCCATCTCCGCTCTAGGCTTAAGGATAGCTGCGAGAGGAAAAGAATGCAGTGTAAGGGTTTTTCACTGCTACTAAGCGCGGGGTATTAGGTCATCAATGTGGATTATATTCGCGACACGGTCACTACATTTTATTAGACTAACGTGCAATTATTTTTTCTGTTAAAATGAAGTGGAATATAAACGGCATTTTGAATAAAAGCGTATTTATAGAGGAGGAGGATAGTGCTGGAACTCTTTGCACCATAGGGGATGTCCTAAAAAGTATTGAAGAAAACGCCGTAAATTTTAAGGGTGACTATCAGGAAGAGTTACTGTGGAAAAAATGCCAAGAAGAAGACGGGAAAGAGCAAGAAAAATCTTTAAAATTATATAAAAACATATTTTCTAAACATAAAGTAAAAAAAATTTTTTTAAAACCGCCTAAAAAAAATGAAATTAAAAAAAAACCGTGTTTAGTGCCGTATAAAAAAATATCTTTAAAATCAAAAAGGAATAAATATAGGTGTGGCGGTTGCGCTGTTCCTTTTTATAAAAGGGAACGCTATAAAAAATGGATGCTCTGCCATTGGTGTCATAATTGGCAGTGTCCAGATTGTTTATTTAAGGATAAATGCCTGTGCCCGTACATTTAAATTACAATATTTTTAAAACTAATTAGTTTAGCATATTTGACTTTATATTTTTAAGTGTGTGATTTTTAAGTGCGGTTTCAATTATTTTTCAACACTGTGTACGACAATAGATACATAGTGTGAGTCGCCAAGTCGTGAGTACAGCGAGAGAAATCAACGTATGCTTACGATGCATATTATGCGCTTTGTCCGGCTGTAGATACATTTTATTCGCCAGTCGTGATTTAAACCCCGGAGTGTTCGCTACAGTTTATACATCTTCATTATAGAGTTCGTGAATCCCGAGCTGGAAAACTGGGACAATGAGCCGGAACATTTAATTCATTTTCAAGCTGGTGTTGGATTTTTCATTTTTGAGGACGACGTAGAAGAACTCCTCAGACGAGAGCAGAAGGAGTTGGCACAGGACTCAGGATATTCGTCGCTCGAAGAGGATTAATGGCAAAATTAATATTTTTCAAAAATAAGTAGTGTTAAAAACTAATTTTAAAAAAAATCGTGCGCTCGCAATTATAGTAACTTTTTAAATACTTGTTTTAAAATTTTAAATCTTAAATTTAAAATCTTAAATTTAAAATTTTAAAACTAGTTTTTAAAAAGTTACTATAATTGCGAGCGCACGATTTTTATATAAATTTAAAATCTATATATCTATCTTATTTAATATCTATATAAATTTAAAAGCTGTATATTTAGATTGCGTCGCCTTGCCCGTGAACGTGCTGACAAGATGGGATTTAAGCATGTTTGGATCGGCAAAGAGAGTGGCACAGTATTAGTGCGAAAGGATGACAATTCGCAAATTTTATCAATTTTAACACGTGCAGATTTGTCTAGTATAGAATGACTATCCGACGTGTACTACCAAGAGGATAAACAAAGAAAAAAGCCATAATCTATACAAATGTACCTTAAAAAAAAAAAAAAAAAAAAAATCGAAATCTCAAAATAGGAATCCACTAACGCGTCCTGCTGTCCTGGCAAATTCCCTAAAACAGGGCCGATCATTGGTAAAAATTGAGAAGCGAAAAACTTGACAATATGTACAAGAAGGAGGGGTAGCCATTTATTTTCGTTATGGTCTAAAAGCAAAAATACTTGATCGATCTGAAATTGAAAATATAAATCAGCCTGAATACTTAAGGGTAGAGATAAATCTTCCTATTCGTGAGAGTCTCCTTCTCGTCGTATTATATAGAAGACCTAAGGGAAATGTCTTATCCTCATTCTTCGAAAAATTGCAGACTGTTGAGCAACGATACTCAAATGTTTTCATTATGGGTGACACGAATTCCGATCTAGCCGGCGCGGACTACTTGATTACTTCCCATTGCCTTCTGACGAGGTGTGAAAATCTGCAAGGCTGTGCGACGTCGGATGTTCATCTGCCTTCCCTATACCCGCCGCTCGAACAAATATTGTTAAAAATGGGTTTGCTATCAAATCAATGATTTTATGGGATTCAATACCGTTTGAAATAAGGATTAAACCTTCTATCGGCTCGTTCAAGGCAGTTTATTATGATTATCTGTTTAATATCCAGCAAAGAAGCGTCTTCGATTCGTATTTTATTGTAGAATGAGTATTATCCTTTATATTGTATGAGTGAAATTTATATACTGAAATTGTAAAATAAAAATAAATTCTTTCTTTGTTTATTAAAGTGTGATGAGAGAGTGAGCTAACTTAACATTGTTGTCTAAATGAATTACCTGAATGAAATTGCGAGCAATATTAATTATATTATGTAAATAGTTGTAAATATTATTATTGTAAACAAAAAACCTATTTTATTATGTATTCCAATTATTTTTTCCCTGCTTATCGGCCTTTTAAGGCCTAAGCAGTAAAATAAATACAAATGTTACAATCAATCAATCAATCTCTATGTATACATATACACATATATATATTATGTATATATTTTTTTTCTGTCTCTGTTATATATATATATATATATGAGTGACAGAAAAATTGCTATATATATATACACGTGTGTGTATACACACACACACAAATATATAGTATTAATGTTTGTCCCGATAACTGTCAATTCATATGTATACATAGTGTTACAGAGTGACAGAATTTATTGCTCTCATATTCCCTCTATCTCTCACTCTCTCTCCTCTCTCTCCTCTCTCGCTCCTCTATATATATATATATATATATATATATATCCATATATGTACAGTGTTACAGAGTGACAGAATTTATTGCTCTATTATTCTCTCTCTGTGTCTCTCTCTATTTATATATGTAGGGATTCTCCCAGCGAAAAATATGAAATGAAAAAATGAAAATTCTAAAAATTATTTCTTACTCTCATTAGACTCACCATATACGATGCTCCTCAATGAAATATATGGCGTTGTTTTAGTCAACGCTCCCGTCGCCACAGTGCTTCCTTGTATAGCACGCAAAATTCCGTTTCGCGTAAATACAGGACTACAAAGCGGGGTTTGTAGCCGTCTTTAAGTCGCAGATTTGTCTGCTCCTTTTTTGACCAGCGAATCGGTTCCTTCAAACGAGCGCGGTATCCTCGAATTGCTCTTTCAATTGGTTGCCGAAACCACGAATAAATGCGATAGTAGTCCGGCCACAACAATAACTCCACAGAAACGTTTACCTAAGCGTCAAAAAAAATTACTGGGTACGTACGAGGACCACTACAGCACTCTCACAAACAGAAGTACTGACGATGTTTCCGTTCTCGGCCTGAGCAGCCGAAGCCTCCGTATACTCGACATTCGGAAGCATTATTTAATACTGAAAGCATATTCTAAGACAATTTGTCTCTTACTCCGGCACGTCGTATAATCTGTAACATCAGCATATTCTTATAGCGCCGTAGATGCTTGCATCGCACACGTGTGCGAGGGTGTTGATTTCACTCGCTACTCGGTGAGATCACGATACGACACACGGTTTGCATTCTAAAAATTGTTCTCCACTGAAATACTTTTCACACGTAAACTAAACAGCTCGATATCGTTTTTACAAAGACACTCATCATCTATATAAAATATCTGACTTTATAAAACATCAGATTGCTGTCATCCTATGTGTCTTTCTTTAATTTCTGATGATTACATGTACACGTGCACCCATGTATCACAATTGAGTTGCACACTTTTGCCCGCAGTATCAGCAAAATGTAAAAACTACGATGCACGACTTACGGAGAAAAGTAATGCAATATATTCTCCTCGTGATATTTTAACAGTAAATAAGAGAGAAGTAAAAGCATAGCTATTTTTCTTTCTCTAATTTCTGCTGATTGCATTTACACGTGCACCCGTGTGTCACTTTTGAGTGTTACATTTCTGTCAGCAGTATCAGCAAAATGTGAAACCTCTGCCTTGCTTTCCCCACCATACATGTAGAGCTGAGAGCGTATTTAAGGCTCTGTAATACTCGTTTAACTCAACAGTATTTTGCTAATGAGATAAAAGATATCTGATTCAATCATGGTCAGAGCGTGTGCGTCGCATCTAGTGAGTGTTTTACAAAAAGCATTAAACATAGCAGAAGTTCGTGACCCATACATTCGCACAATGTGTGGTGAAGTGTGGACTCGTGATCTACGACATCTATCAAAGCAGATGTTATGCAGAAAGTTGCATTTCCTTCTTCTACATTGTAGGATACACACGATATATTATATGTATACTCTGGGTCTATTCCATAATCCAGACGTGTTGTCCATAGCTCTGCGTGCAGTACGACAACGCAACGATGATAAACATCCTCTAGCATCGATAATGATGCAGCATCAGCGTAAGTTGCGATTTATTAAATATTTTCGGCTATTAAACATATTTTATAATTTTAAATCTTATTTATTTTATTTTTAAGTGGTTAATGAGATGATGGATGATTCGTACGGTGATTCTATCCTATTAGCATGTGAGCAGCAATGGCAACCTACATCATCGAATTCTCGTGAGTATTAACTGTGTTTTATATTTTTAATTATGTATAAATGCACACTCTAATACTTTTAGATGTGCATGAGTCGGGAATGGTAGACAATGATGGTGATGATGATGACTGTGTGATATTACCAAATGAACAGATAAAACCAGCATCATTAAACATTGGTAAGTATTCATAAGTATTACAACACTTTTGTCAATTTTTAAATTTTTCATATAAAATTTTTCAAATAGATGTTGTACAGGGCCGAACACGATTCGAGCCTGAACCATCAACATCTGATTATAACGAATCTTCGTCGCAATCACCTATAATATACTTAGAAAATGTAGAAGACGCATCAGTAGTAGTAGTGATAGTAATAAAACTGATCTAACTATGACAGTAGATGAAGAAGGTGAGAAATCTCGTAATTATAAATATATTAATTTAAAATTAAAACAGGGTTTTAACTTTTTAAATAGGTGTTAAACAAGTTCAAACACATTTCGAGCCTTAGCCATCAACATCCGGTCATAATGAACTTTTGTCGGAATCACCTATAAATATACTCAGAAAACGTAGAAGACGCATCAGTAGTAGTAGCAGTGATAGTAACAACAGCGGTCTAACTGCAACGGCAGATGAAGAAGGTAAGAAACTTCCTAATTTTATAAATATATTAATTTTAAAATTAAAATAGAGATTTATTAAATTTGTAGGACATAATTTACAGGTTGGTGAAGGGAGGGACCGCCAGAGATTTATTATTTAAAGTGAGGTTGAACGTTTGTTTCGAAGATTTGGATACAATGGAAGAGAGATTCGAGGGAATATAGCAGATGCCCCTGCCGATGTGGACTGGTACATTTGGTTGGAAGAATGTGTGCGCGACCTTCATCGACAAATTTCGGAGAAAGGTACAGCTACCGACTTTGTTGGTGTAACAATTAATTCCGAGCGTTTTAATCACGGACCTGTATGGATGTCGTTCAGGCTTATCCGAGATTTTCACGTTGAAGATCTGTGGGAGTTGTTACGTGGTGCTGTGCAAAGTGCGGGTGAAATCGAATCGAATGAGAACTTATCGATTAATTGTGCGGTAGTTAAAGGTGTAGTTGGACAGGGGAGAGTGAAGTTAACTGAAGATTCGTTGCACAAAAAATCCATTTTAAATATTACAAACGATGACAATCTTTGCCTACCACGAAGTTTAGCTGTAGCCTATGCATACGCCGTCAGAGGGCAAACACGTACAGGTGAACTTCATAATTATTGGAGTTCCGTACGAGACAGTAGGAGACCTGGTCAAAAGAATGCTGCTATACAACTTATACAAGCAGCACATGTTCAAATACCTGCTGAGGGTTGCGGTATTGCCGAAATTGACAAGTTCCAACATTTTTTTGCTACTCATGGTACAGCTATTGTTGTCTACAGCTTTAGAACCTTTGCGCGAGGAAGTCCACCTATTTATGACGGTGTAGCTACAGTCGACCAGATGAATGGAAATGTTGTACATATACTAAGAATAATATACTATGAACAATCCAATCATTTTCAACCAATACTGAACCTTTTTGGAGCCTGTGGTAGTAGAGGATTTTGTATACCGTGCAATAAAAGTTATTGGCGAGCTGAAGAACATCGATGTTCCAACAAGTGTTATAAGTGTATGTCTTCGCCAATGTGTAGTAAAACAGTAAATTTAAAACAATGCAACATATGTTTAAGATTATTTTTTGGTGATACCTGTCTAGAAAATCATCTTAGAATTGGTTCATATAATAAAAACAGCAATGTCTGTAGTAAAATAAAAATATGTCAAACCTGTTTTAAATTAATTAGAATAAACAGAAAAAAACCACACGAATGTAATACATCTTTCTGCTCTACATGTAAAGAAGATATGCCTATTAGACATCAGTGTTTTATGCAACCTATCAAGCAACAACAATGCACACAACGCATATTATTTTTGTTTTACGATTTTGAAACTCAGCAATCTTTGTCTGTTCAAGGTGATGAGGATAAAAAAGTGCATGTGCCGAACCTGTGCGTTGTGCAACAAGTATGCACACACTGTATTGAGATTGAAGATATTTCTATTAATTGTGAGATGTGTGGCATTCGTGAATACGTATTTAATAATGATCCGGTGAAACAACTTGTTGACCTCGCACTAGTACCAAGACAAAATTTTAAACAGGTTGTATGTATTGCACACAATTCACAAAGGTTTGATGCCCAATTTATATTGAAATACATTGTCGAAAAATGTGTTGAAGGTCGTAATATACCGACATTAATCATGAATGGATCCAAAATCATTTTGATGGCTGTTTTACAAACAACTTTTATTGACAGTTTAAGGGGTTATGACAGTGTTAAAACCTGAAAAAAAAGAAAAATTGTTAGTGTTGTAAAAAATTAATAGATATATAGGTGCTCTAAAAACTATATTTTTGCTTTCAAATACAAGTATTATACATCACTTTTATGCATAAATAATATGCATAAAGTGAGTGTAACATTTAAAAACAATTAAAGGTATTTGCTTACCAAAAATCATGATTTTCATCACTTTTATTTACTTGCCGCATGTTTCTGATGGAACCGTACCATCAATCCTGTTGAATCAAAGTACCAAATCTTCACTATGAGTCTGGTCTCAGACTAAGTTGAACAGATTCCTGAAAAACACAAAATTAATATAATTAATTAAACATATATTGACAATATTAATAATTATAGTGAATGTTACATATGTAAACATACGTAACATTGACTTTGAACTTATTTTTGCCAATTCTGCTCCACACAGTTTGTGACCGTACTCATTAGGAAGGTTTTCCACTTTGGTTCATCCGGATTGATGTTACGGTTCCTTCAGAAAGCTGCGGCAAGTACATCAAAACCATGAAAAAACTAAATTTGAGTAAAAGGCATTGAAAGTTTATAATGTAAATCATACAAATGAACTCAGCTATACTTACAGAAAATATCCGGCATACCTTGATTTGCTTTTGGTACTCAAATATACATACAATAAAGTATATTTGATGGTACGCGCTTGTCATGCTGTGATAATAGCATTTAGAAGCTGAAAACAAAATAAAAATTATCGTTAGCTATTCATAATCAAGTTATGTTTACGAATTACAGTTACATACAATACTTACCATTATTAAATACACTTCAAGTTCTTAAAAAGTATGCAAAATAATACTTCAGGCAGTCAATATAAGCTCCCATTTTGCTGGCTTGCACCCGTATACCTAAAAGCAAAAAATAAACCAACAAAGAAAAAGCTCATTATGAATACTATTATTACTAATTAGTTTCCAATACTTATCTGAATAATTTTTCTACTCTGCAGAAGCTCTTGCACTTTTGCAACACCACTAAGGTTATAAGCATTGCTACAGCAGCTAGCAGACTAACTGCACTGTTCTAGTGTCTTGGATGAAAAACAGCTGTTTGGCTGCTTTCTGCTGCTTTACAGAACATTCTACTATACCGATCAAACAGAAATCTTCATTCTCGACCAGACGCTGTGAGGCACAATCTATTCGAGTGGCAAATTCAAATTTGTTGAATGCCTTTACTTTAACACATTGAGTTTAGTAACATAAAATCACACATAGAAAAATTAATTTTACAGATTTTATTTATTTTACGGAAATAAATTAATAACTCTTGAGAAAAAAACGGTTTGTAAAACGGGTTTTAAGTCATATTTTCAGTAAGATTTCTCATGAAATTACTCTGTAAAAAGTGGGTTAGAACAATCCTTTCCACAAGTTTGGCCTAATTAAAATATTTAAAAATCACGATTTTTCAAAAATTTACTTGAAACAGATTTGTTAGTTTTTTGTTAATATCTTCGAGGAAAATTTTTTTAGCCAAAAACTGCTTTCAGGACCATATTCTACAGACTATTAACTATGAAAAAAGTGCATAAAAAAAATGGGTATTTTCAAAATTTTAACACTGTCATAACCCCTTAAATTATTTCCACATGCCTTTGAATAGTCTACCTAAAGCATATGGGCTACCCAACATAGAAAAGGGTATTTTTCCACATATGTTTAACACACCGGAAAACCAGGATTATGAAGGCCCTCTACCATCTATTGAACACTATTCACCAAATACAATGAGTGTGCGGGAACGAGAAAGTTTCATAAAATGGTATGATAAGCAAGTGCAAGAAGGATACATTTTTAATTTTCAAACAGAATTTTTGAAGTACTGCAGACAAGATGTCACGATTTTGAGACTTTCATGTTTAGCATTTCGGAAAGCATTTATGCAATTTGGAGTAGATACCTTTGCTGAATGTGTTACTATAGCCTCATCATGTATGAGAATTTTCAGAAAAAAATTTTTGAAAAAAAATGAAATAGGTATTATACCTCCACGAGGTTACAGATTAATAGATAATCAATCCGAAATCGCTTTAAGCTGGCTCTCTTGGATGGAGCAGAAGGTTCTTCATCGTGAGTTAGAGTATGCAGGACGTGGTTTGAAAAAAGACTGCCAGAAAATATTTTAGTTGACGGTTACAGTACGCCACAACCTAACGAGGCACATCGAGGAATCGTTCTACAATTTCATGGCTGTTTTTGGCATGGTCGCCCTAGATGCTACCGAATAAACAGAGATTTGTGTTTAACAAATGGTGAATCGATGGATGCCAGATACGAGAGAACGTTAGCGATTAGTGATAGATTGAAGACAGCAAATTATCATCTGATTGAAAAATGGGAGTGTCAGTTTAATGGTGAAATATCTCAAAACGAGGAGCTTCGATAATTTGTTCGGGAAAATACAGCGCTAATGAGACGTAAATCACTAGACCCAAGAGATGCGTTTTTCGGTGGCCGTACAGGAAGTACAGTAAAAACATTTAATTGCTTGTTTGAAGAGAAAATAAGATATCTTGATGTCTGCTCACTTTACCCATTTATATGTAAATACGGTAAATATCCGATTGGTCATCCTAAAATATATGTCGGAGAAGAAGAGTGTGAAAGTTTGATAGGTTGTCATAAATATATTTCGCAAGTGAACGGTTTGCTTGTTTGTGACGTACTACCGCCAAAAAACCTGTATCACCCTCTACTCCCTGTCAAATAACTATAACAGTGGTAAACGTCTTTTGAATAAAATAATTGGAAGTACACCAAAAGGTAGCGCTATTATTCAGACTACACCGCTCCGAAATTCTGCACTAAATGGCGATACCAATCAATTTGCTACTCCTACCAATAGTCCTGCAAACATTTCATCCATCGGTATGAATAGTAGCGATATGGCCTCCAGTATAGCTATCGGTACCAACTCGAGTACATCATCCCAAACCCTAGACCAAGAAAATATAACAAACAGTGAAAAAAGAAGAAATTAAGTATAAACGATTCTACAATTAAATCATGGCAAAGATTGAGCGGACAGTCGGCCGGAAATCTGCGATCTCAGTCGAAGAAAAAACGGAAGAAGAATTAGTAAAAAATAATGCTTTGGATGAACTAATTGATCTATTGATCTATTACCTTTTGAAATGCATGTACCAGGTTACAGATTTTGTGGACCCGGTACAAAACTAGCAGAACGTATTAAACGTGGTGAAGTCGGTATTAATCCGTTGGATGATGCGTGTCGACAACACGATATAGTTTATAGTAAAAAAAATGGTGACCGGCGTAAAGCTGACAGCCCAATACGCTTTTTCTCGGATGCTAGCAGATGAAACAGCAGCAGATGATCGAACACTGGCTATGATGACAGCTTGTTGTATGGTTAGTAAGATAACGTTCGAAAAATTTTTTTCACGCATAAAGAGAGCCTTTAAGAAAAAATCAAAGAATAATAAGAAGACAAGTAGAGAAATAAAATCAAACAAAAAATAAAATAGAACGTAAGAAAGTGTAAAAAACATGTAAAAGCGAAAAAAGGAGTACAATGAGTAATAAAAAAGTTTTTGAGAATATTTACTACAATCTTACGCATCCAGCAGCGTATGCTGCTATCGATAAATTATTTCAAGCCGTACGTTCGAAGAAAAAAATTTAAAAAAAATATCATCGTGGCACTGTCGTTGATTGGTTGGAAAGTCAAGACGCATATAATTTACATCGACCTGTTAGACATCGATTTATACGACGTAGTTATAATGTACAAAACATGGATGATTTGTGGGAAGCTGGTTTAATGGATTTGAGATCGTTAAAGACTTATAACGATGGGTATAGCTATGTTTTGACCATTATTGACGCTGTCAGTAAATATAGCTGGTTAGAACCAATCAAGGAAAAATCTTCTAAAAATGTTGCTGAAGCATTTTCTCGTGTCTTAAGGACTGGTCAACGTAAGCCTGTATGTCTCCAGACGGATAAGGGAAAAGAATTCGTTGGACGCGAGACTCAGCAAGTTCTACGTGATAATGAGATCACACATAGAGTGGCACGTAGTCCCGATATAAAGGCAGCAATAGCCGAAAGACTTATACGCACCATTAAAGAACGAATCTGGCGTTATTTTACCCATAAAAATACAAGGAGATACATTGACGTTTTGCCAAAAATAATAGAGGCCTATAACCATAGCAAACATTCAGCAACAAAGATGACACCTGCATCCGTAACTTTGTATAATGTCGCTAAAGCTTGGAAGAAAATCCAACAGCGCTACAAAAGTTGTAAACCTGATAGAGTTCCTAAATTTAAAATTGGTCAGTTGGTACGTGTCAGTCGCGCGAGAAACATCTTTGAGAAGAGTTATGAAGGTGGTTGGACTCTAGAGATTTTTAAAATCACACGAATATCAACAACACGTCAACCTCTTGTTTACTATTTTCAAGATCTATCAGGTGAAGATATCGACGGATTTTTTTACGGGGAAGAATTAAGCAGAGTTCGGAAGAATCTTAATACAACATCATTCGAAATTGATAAAATTTTAGGGTCTAGAGGTGCGTCTCGTTCGAAAGAGTATTTCGTCAGCTGGAAAGGTTATCCGGAGAAATTTAATTCTTGGGTCAAGGCCAGTCAATTATCGCAAAAATGAAAGATCATCAATTTTATGTAATTCTACCCAGCAACAGTAGTATGAAGTATTTCTCGAAAAACACAACAACATATTATACTACGCAGTTACCACAAAATATTAAGTTATACGGTTCTTCGAATGTCACACTGACGGAAATTCAAATTCCGCTGACGTTTCAACACGTGTTACCTAATAAAGAAGATAGAACAATTCTAAGAAAAGATATACCACCTACAGTTATCGAGACAAACAAATTAAGAGAGGAGGAATTTACACAGGCAGAGTCAATGATTCAACCTGGGAATTATAAAGATATTTTTTCAATGATTGAAGAACTCAATAACCTCGAATGTATGTCCAACCATTTAAAGCTAGCTGTTGAACGTGGTGGTTACGTAACAATCTATAGAATCTGTGGAAAGACTAACTGCTTAGGAATCAAACATGAAATCTGTTTATCAGAAAAAATGCAAAAAATTCTGGGGTTTGAGAAGGATAGAAAAATTCTCTTTACTGCTAGTCAATTGGTTATAGAGTCTGATAGGCCTGCTCAACTCTCCAATGGTTTACCATCCATGTTTATGATCTATACTGATATATGTGAACCCTACATCATAGGGGATGTTCAATCACCATTACTCAGGGCTGTATCAATAAATACCAATAATTACGAGTACGGCTGTACGCGTATCAAAAGTTTCTCACCGCTCATGTATATACCGTTATTATTCAGCTCATTTCAGACAATTGAAATAGATATATTATATTGGAAATAAGAAGAGTAAAAAGAAGGCGGTTGGGCGACGAAAGAAAAAAACATCTACAAAACAAGAAAGAAAGAGTAGAACAACGAGAGATATTTTTGGAGTATAAAAAAGGCATTTTTACACACCCACTCCTGTGAATGTCTAAAGTCGAGTTATCTCTTTTTGATATTCCTCCAACTCAAACAACAATAGAGGGATCACATTGGATTCAATACAAACCCGTATCTTCTCTAACAGATAACTCGCCGATAAAATTTGTGATTCCGGGAAATAGTGATGAATATATTGATTTAGCACATACCATGCTCAGTCTACGTGTCAGTTTAAAAAGCACTACACCTGAAGAAGACATAACAGAGGCTAACCAAACGGCTTTCAGATCATTAGCACAACGAGTAGGACCTGTCAATAATTTCATGCACTCATTATTCAATCAAGTCGATGTATACTTCAACAATAAACCAGTGTCTCCTCCTACCAACGCTTATGCTTATAGAGCATACATTGAGACGCTACTAAATTAGAGACCAGCAGCAAAATCGTCTCATCTGTCGACTGTGCTTTGGTGTGATGATACAGCTGGAGAAATCAAGGGGCGCGGTAGCGCCACGATGGCAAGTATAAGGTACGTGAGTACGTACGCCGCCGTCGGGCGCTAGCCAGACCCTATATACATCTCATAGGCATTGTTGGAAACTCGACTTACGGTTTTCTTTACTTTGACAGTATTATTTGTCACATAGAAATACTCAAACGAAAGCTTGAGACGACACTAACAAAATCACATCAGGGTCACATTTTCTGAAAATGCTTCTATCAACAGATATTGTAAAGTGAAAGTTCGAGCCCCTCGATTCTCATCAAGAGAGAAGAATGAAAACTGAACAATTCTTCCGGTTACGTCAGCCCTACGTATTTCCGTAAAAATATATAGCACACCATGCATCAATATAGATCTACTTGTACATACTGAGCAGATGCAGACGATGTTTCATGGTGAAACATTGTTTATGTTTATAATAATCAACGTAAATATTTTAATTAATAATTTAACATATTATTATAAAATATTGTGATAGTGCGAAATATATCATAAGTTTAATATTTTAAAACAGTGTCATTAAAAAACAGTGAGAAATAAGTCAATTTCGTTCATAATGATCGACATGATTAATAGTGTATAATTAGATTAGATAAGTATTTAGTGTTATGATTGTGATTTATTAATATACAATATAAATCAAGGTTTCGTGAACTGATACTTTGTTTAAATGTTCTCTTTTCTTTTTCAGATACTTTTGGGAGGTTATATTGCCATTGAAAAAAGTTTGAATTATAAATATTTATGATTTGCAGTATTTACTATGCTGTGAAGTAAGAATATTTATTAAGTTAGCAGAATATCTGGTGCAAGCGGAAGATTTTTATTTTGATAATAAGTAATTCATCTACTAGTGTGAAGGATTGTTTTTTATGGAGGATCGTCTCCTTATGGAGGACTATCCACCTCTTGCTGTGAATTATAGACTTTTTCTCTATCCAGATCGGATGGAATGTACCATAAAAAAGTGTTAAAAAGTGAACTTATTATAAGTTGTATACAGAAAGTGATTGTGTTATTTTAAACGAGAATAAAATTATGAAAAGTATTATCCAAACAATTATTATGTGAAGTTGAAAAAAGTGCTAAAAAGTAAATGTCTAAAATTAAAATTATAATATTGAAACTTTTGAAAAACCAAATACAGCTGCCGAGGTAAACTGTTAAACTTTCATTCATAAATAGCATAATCTTTTTTTGCTACTTACGAAGAATAGTGATAGTGTCTTTTTATATTCAAAATGTTGATATGTTCACAAGATTAAATTGAAAGATAGTTCAAGTTTAATAGATTACAGCGTAACTCAGCATAGTGATTAGAGATATAAATTCTAAATTAAAGCTATGTGTGAGGATTGTTTCGAATGCAATCCATTACTAAATGATTTTTAGTGTTGTATTGGTGATAATTTGTGTATTAAATTATTTGAACAGGTTATGCCGTTTAATCTGTATATTATAATAATAATACCTGTAAACTTTGTGAAAATAAGGAAAAATGTGAGACTCGTGGTTTGAAGCCCAGCTATCTTAATACTTAGACGGACATTCAGTTGAAATAATAAGGAAGAATGTGAGACTCGTGGTTTGAAGCCCAGCTATCTTAATACTTAGACGGACATTTAGTTGAAAAAATATGTATGCAGAAAGTGATTGTGTTATTTTAAACGAGAATAAACTTATGAAAAGTATTATCCAAACAATTATTATCTGAAGTTGAAAAAAGTGCTAAAAAGTAAATGTCTAAAATTATATACAATACATGAAAGATTCATGAACTGATTCTTTGTTAAAATATATCCATTTATTTTTCAGGTTTTTTTACTATTAGATTATATAAAGAAATAACTATTCTGTGATGTGGCAGCTAGTAAAGTGTTAAGAATTCATCTTTCAAGAAAGTTTCTACGTTTTTGAAGTGAATATGTAACTTTTTCTATCGTTTCCTGGGTTCACCTTTCAAGCAAGTTTCTACATTCTTGAAGTGGATGTGTAATTTTTTCTATTGTCTCCTGGGAGGTAGACTCTCAGGCTATTCGTCGAAAGGGATCCTGATGAGAAGCTAGTGAAAGTGTTGTATTTTCATCGTCCAAGAATCAAAGAAAATTTATACAGAATTTCCTGTTTATATAATTTTCTTGTGATGTGACAAGTTGGTTGATTGTTACGATTATATTCAATCCTCCACGCAAGAAAGTTTCTACAATTGTGGAAATGCTTATGTTAACTTTTCCTATCGTCTCCTGGGAGATAGACTCTGAGGCTGTACGTCGAAAAGAATTCTTATGAATAGATAGTAAAAGTGTTTTATTTTCTTGGTTCAGAGAATATTCAGTTTATATAAGGAAAAAATTGTCTTGTATTGTGAGAAGCTAGTGAAGTGTCAAGAATATGCATCGCTCATGCATGAAAGTTTCTAAGTTGTTTAAGTGTATATGAATAGTTCATAACTTTTCCTATCGTCTCCTGGGAGGTAGACTTTCAGGCTGTTCGTCGAAAGGGATTCTTATGAATAGCTAGTGAAAGTGTTTTATTTTGTTGGATTTTAGAGATTATTCAGTTTATATAATAGAGAATATTCTTGCTTGATGCAACAGTAATGTTTTATACAATAATCAGCATGTATATATTATATACTTACTCCATCGATTTCATGGCTTTAGGGTCTAAATTGTCAGGTGCATAACTATAAAAATCAAAACTATAAGTTCTTAGATAAACTCAATTGTATTGTTTTAGCATGTTAAAACAAGCTTTTATAGCTATAACAGACTTTAAATCAGGCGAAGACCGAAATATTCAAAGTGTAGCTTACTTATTTCAATTATATTCTTTGCTCTCATTTCTATATGTAGTCATTATTATAGTAGTGATTAAAATCTATGGATATTTTACATACATTTTTTAGTACCTTAATACAGTAGTTATTATATATAAGCTCTGGTCTTTGTAAACATGTATTTTTTGCAGATATTTATTCCATTTTTAATGGGACCAAATGGAAGTTGATATTATATATATATTTTATACTTTCTTTGATATTATGGTTTAGCAGTAAATTCAGTATATATAAATTTTATGGCTGTGATGAATAAATATTTAACGATGATAGTAAATTAGGTTGTCAGCTATAATACAGAGTGTAAATAATAATAGAAAACATTGAACGTAATTCAACACAGTGTACCAAGATAAAAGACGTTGAAAGATTCACAGTTTGCACTTCCAATGCCTTTTTCACATACCCCAAACTCAATATAAATAGTTTAACGTACCACAGAGTAGTTTAGCATAGGAGTCTGTCAAATAACAAAACAAGCAAATAGTTAACTTAATAGACAGGCACCCCAAAAGCATTATTAATATCCCATATTGGACCCACAAATAAAACTTTCAAACTATAATTTAAAAAAATTAAAGCAACGCACTTGCACAAAGCACTGAGTTCAGAAGTATTCCTCTATTTATGCACAAACAAAACTTAGTCGGCAAAAGTCATTATCAATTCCATAGGCAATAAAACAAATAATTAAGCCAACACACAAACTAAATTCAATGTGCACAATTATTGAGACCCACTATTTACACATCAAAACTTAGTCGAACCCAGTAAGAGCAATCTGAAAGAGACGGCCTTTGCTCCAAAAGACGAACTCAATCAGATAGGTCTGACATAAACATACACCAATAAGTCCATTCAAATCCAGGGAAACAGAGCCAAACAACACAAAACACTTTAACATAAATTAAATTATTATGTGAATTATCATATACATTATGTGAATTATATTATCATGTGAATTATTATTAAATTATTATGTGCAGGAAAAAAAGTGAAAATAACTATACCATTTTTTGCTTGTTCTCGACAAATCACACTTGAGATCCACAAATTCACACAATAATTATTGAAAAACACCATAGTGATTTACACTTATTCACACATATACATAATTTAAAAACTACAAAAAATCAAAAGCACTGGTCAAGTCATGTAAATTAATTAAATATGTTTATTAAAACACTCTACAACACTGTTGTACTTCTCACTACAAAAAACTTTAGCGAAAACTTGTGCACTAGCTTCGGCATGCCATTCCAGGAGAGACGTCAAAATCTTCTTAAGACGTAACACACAAATTTCGAAGCAGCATTGACCCAGTGACCTGAAAACAAAAAGACAAAATTCTTTTAACAAAGCACTGGTGCTTTAAATCAACAAAAAGTCTCAATAATTTAAATAAAAAAAAATAACTTATCTGACTCCAAACAGCAATGATCGACCAAGGGAAAGCACAAGTTTCCCATCACCACAGTGTACAAGTCCCAAAAGAAATCACTCCTCGGAGTAGCTGACCATCCATAGTTGCTCCTGAGTACGAGTTTCGATCCCGTAGCAACAATTTTAAAATACTTTAGCAGCGACAAAGTTAATCACGCGAGAGGTTAAACACTGACGGTATAGCAGACGTAACGTCGATAACCCCAGGACTACAGATTGACTTACCGACGCCACAGACTGAGCACGCGCGCACACTTTTAGAACTAGGGCGCTAGTGACAAATACTAGTACCACTGCCGCGGCCATCTTCAGTGAGCATATACACATTAATTTTTAAATTTATAACTTATTCAGTTGATGTTAACTATTCTTTGTAATTTAGGTATTACATACTTTTTAAAAGTAGTGAAATCTCCCCCCCCCCCAAAAAAAAACCTTTTCAAGGTAAAAGGCTGGCAAGTATAAGGTCGTTTCTTCATGTAAAACTTGAAGATTAATTTTGCAACTCTTGATATCTCAATGTCACAAAAATTCTAAGTGTTCTCTCTATCTATACAGTTATTTCATTATATTAATCAAAGTTAATTTTTCAACTCTCAATATCCCTTATGTGGTGAAAATTCAGAGTGCTTATTCTAAAAGTCTATTTTCATTATGTAAATTAAAGTCAAACTTTCAATAATAATGTAAATAATATTCTAGCAGGTTTATTGTGTACGTTTATTACTTTTCCCTTAGTAAAGGTTGATAAGAAATGTGATTATAATGCAATGATTAAAAAGGTATTTCTAATTAGTTCAACAAATAATTATGTTAATATATGTGTCTTCTTTTACCTCGTAAATGAGTGAATCACAGACACTGAAAGAACATGATAAGGTTTTCTTTGGGGGGGGGGGGGTGAATAATACACAGAATAGAAATCGAGGACTCGAAGAGAGAAAAAAATTCTTAGCTTATAAAAAATCGGTTGACATGATTGGACACCTTCACTTAGACGTGTTCAATCAGGAGAGACTCTTGATCAATGGAGTTGAGGTGAGGGTGCGTCTATTGAAATCGCGAGACAATTTTTGCCTAATGGACCCTACCGACACTTTTTTCGTACACATTGAAGAGGCGAATCTTCTCGTTCGACGAGTGAAAATCAGTCCTGGAATATTGCTCGCCCATGCTCAATCACTTTCGAAAACAACAGCTAAATATTCTCTCACAAGAGTAGAAGTCAGGGCGATTACAATGCACAGTGGTGTTCACGGTGAAACTTTAGACAATGTGATACTAGGCGAGCTTCCGAAGAGAATCATCGTTGGATTTGTCAATAATAGAGCATTCAATGGAGATCGTTTGCTCAACCCTTTTAATTTTGAACATTTTCATATAAACTTTTTATGTTTATACGTTGACGGTGTTCAAGTGCCATCAAAACCTTTACAGCCAGACTTTACTAAAAATCTTTACGTTGATGCATATCATACTCTATTTTCCGGTACCGGTATACATTTTCTCAACGATGGAAATCAAATAACCCGTGAATCCTACCCAAACGGCTATTGTCTCTTTGCATTCGACCTTACACCAGACTTATCGGCGAATGAGAATAGTCATTGGAATTTGATTAAACACGGTAGTGTAAGGTTAGAAGCACGTTTCCACAATCCCTTAACAGAGACAGTTTATTGTATCTTGTACGCTGAGTACGAGAATATTCTGGAAATTGATGCTTCTCGTCAGGTTATCGTCGATTTTAGCAGTTGAAAATCCTATCGCACAGATGTCGCTCCATTATGTTACTCTACATAAAAAGATTGTATGTTGAAGACCTTAACCTCAGTATTTCTTTTACACTGATTGCTATAATAATAACAAATTACTAGCAATGGATGTGGTCATTGATATACAGTTTCTCAAAGGTGCAAGATGCCAAAATATACCAAAAGAAGTTGCGGTAGTAGGTGTTAACAATAACTTTTGTGGGCATTGGCTAGTAAAGTCAGCAACACCATTTCAACAACTTAAAGAAGACGTACGTAAGCAAAATACGTGGTTAACCAGAGATCACCATGGACTCCATTATTCTGACGGCGAAGTATTTTTAAACGTTGTCAATAAAAAGTTACGAGAAGTTTCAAAATGTTGCAGTAATATATACGTTAGAGGTAATGACAAGTGGCTAGCATTGCGTAAAATAATTCATCGAAAAATAGTCAATCTTGAATACGAGAATGATTGCTCGTCTTTTGATAATTTATCATCTGACGTTTATTGTATGCATCATATTCTTAAACACGGCTGTAAAGAATTTCGATGCGCTTTGAATAATTCTTATAAATTAAAAGCATGGTTGTCACTTTGCTCATCTGAGAGAGGAAATAAACATTCCTTATACAAATTCGATAATGGACAGTCTTCAAATACTGAAAAATCTTTCAAAAATTCCTTTCCACACTGTTGGTGTATTTCCAGCCGATCAGATACCAAAAGTGTGGACGAAACCGACAGCCTTTATTGTGAATACGGATGATCATACAAAATCGGGTATGCACTGGGTTGCTATATATGTCGATAAATCTTGTAATGCGTTTTATTTTGATAGCTTCGGACTACCGCCATTTATACCCGATCACTTCATTCGTCTACGAAAGAATTGCAAACGTTTTCGTTGGAATAATGTTCGATTACAGAGTGATTCTTCCGACGTATGCGGTCAATATTGTATAATGTTCCTACACTATATGAGCACTGGGTTAGGTATCTGTAAGTTTATAAATATTTTCTCCGACAATCTGCGAAAAAACGATGACATTGTCAGACGTTATGTACATTGTAAGAAAAAAGCTGATGAAGTATTCATTGGAAACGGCGGATGCATTGTCAGATGTTTGCAAAAATGTTACCCGTCTAAAATGTCGTTTCTGTAAGACGAAATTAGCGATACATGATATTTTACATTCTTAGGATGTATGATTCAGTGTTTTCTTTCACTCCCCACTACGACGTTCTGTAGAACACTCGTTTCCTACTCCTCTCAAAACGTATTTAAACAGCTTGATACACTGCTATGAACGATCAGTCGCTACGTAAAACTCGAGACGTAAACTGTTGCAATGGATCTTCATAAGACACCGTCAGACCAACGACAATCGCCACAACTGTTTTGTTCGTTATATTCACTAGACAGCTGTTATTCAAAGAAGATCATCGTTGGCCTAGAATACGAATCGTTGGAGGATGAAGATTTTAAGCCGATGGTACGATTACTCGACACAGACTTTAGCGGTGTTCCATTCACGTACGACAGTTGGAATGAATTTAAGTGTACGTTTCCCTTAATTTCAAAATTTTTTTCTGGAAACGGTGATTATCGAAAGGGTATTACATATTATGGTACAGGTTGGGCACTTAAATTTTTAAATGATAATTTAACAAAAACTATTGTAATCGAGGAATGTGGACTTCAGGATAATACCGAGATGTCTAATAATATTTATGGATCAATTATATTGAATGAGTGCTCGTTTGAATGTTTAAAAAATTATATATCAAATTGTATCGATTTACGTCTAAATTGTCTGGAAGAGATTGACGGTAGTGTAAGTAATGTTGTAAAAAGCATAGCAGAATTTATTATTAACACAAGTAAAAATGAAAATTCTATTAATTTAATTGACGACAATGTAATAACAGAGCTTAAATTTAATATTGATCATTACTGTAAGAAATATCATTGTTAAGCTTATCTTAATCATGATGAAATCTCAAATATATTATATGAAATAACCTCACTACATATTGTGACGGTCAGCCGTCAGCCCCAGCTCGCCTGGACACCACCGGAGACGTGCTAATAAAAAAGCATACTCTAAGACCCGGTGGTGTTTTTAGGAAAGCAGGGCAGAGATGAGAGCGAGAGAGAGAGAGAGAGAGAAGACACGGCCGGAGCAGCAGAGCTGAGCAGCGCCTCGAACAGCTGAGCAGAAGCCACGCTCAGCGCGAAGCCTGCGCGGCGCCGCACGAGACAGAGAGAGAGAGAGAAGTACCACGCGCGCCACAGCGAGAGGGCGGCAGAGAGAGGGAAGCCGCGCGAGAGCGAGAGAGAAAGAAGATAGCGGCGACGGCTGAGAGCGCAGCACAGCAAGCGAAGCCACGAGGCGTACGCGCGCGAGCGACCGCCGCCATGTTGGCGAGCACGGTAGAGAGAATGAGAGCGAGCGAGAAAGAGAAAGACAAAGACGGAGAATATGTGATGTGAGCAGAGAGAGTGGAGGCACACGACGAGCCTCGAACGTTATTGGCGACGGGTGGAGGGCTGCGGCTCGATCCACAGCGGTACGCGAGCGAAATATTGTAAGAGAAATTTTGTAAGAGAAGTATCAAGCGGAAAATGTATGATTGAATGCGCTACAGCCAGACAGAGAAAATTAATGAATTCGAATTTCGCGCGCGAAGAGATTTACTAGTAAGAGGGCGCTAGGACAGAGATGTACTATATTAGGCTATCACGTGATATCACGTGAGTAAGAAAGGACAGCCAGAAAATACATGCGCCAGAAAGAGACAGGGAGAGACGCCGCGGTCGCAACGGCCGCGCAACAGGTAGACAGGCAGTATCCAGTGAGCAGCAGGCAAAACGAGACGCACTCCAGGACAACGTATTTTCCCTCCGCATTCTCCACGACATAACCTCCAGATTTTCTATACTGTCGAGGTTCGCTCGCGAAGTAATTCTGCGCCGCGCGACATTACAGGGAACGAGACATCATCCGGACGAGAGGAAGAGCAGTCAACGCATTTTTACAGCCAGGTAGACTTATTATTTCAAAGTGCGCGTCCCCGCGTCGGCCGGACTTACCGCCAGAGCGTGCCTCCCGCACGCGAGCCCTTTTACATTGTTCTTGTTTATTTCAATAAATGCCAGGCCGTCCATTTTAAGACTGTGCGTGTGTTATTTAACGAGCCCCCCGCCTATCCTTCTTCCCAACAATTCGCGGCCGCGAGATTAAGTCTGTGCACCGCTGAGCAGCCGGCAAAGCGGTTGGTGAACCGGGCGTCCAACAATTAATTAAATACGGTTCATCTGGCAGCCCGATAACAGGGTGCGATCACGTTGTGGAGCTCTCGACGGCCTCCCCGAAAGAGCAATAAAAACCACAACGTCACATTGACGCCCAACGTGCGGCGAAAAAGGATCGGGAAAAAGTGAAAAACGAAACACGCGCGACTTGGCCATTTTGTGCCACGCGGTCGGCCAAGGCGGCCATATTGAAAAACGCGACGCGAGTAAATGAACACGGCGGAGATAGTAAGCCGGAGGAGAATAAAAATTTAATTCCGAAAACGAGGCAGTACAGTGGAAAATCCCAAGAAAAATTTTTTTTCTTTTTCTCTCAGTGAACGGTCAACGATATAGGAGCATTTCCGAAAAATATTTTTTCTCGTCAACAGTCAGAAAAATCGCTCGCAATACGGCCGAGCCGTACGTGTAGTCAATTTCAACAACCGACAGAATTAAATAAATTCCGCGAGTGCCACCCAATATATACGACCATTTCCGAAAAAAATCGAAATTTTTTTTTCTCTACATTTCCAACACATGCACCACCCACTCAACGAAATTGAATTTATGCTGGCCAGAGACAACGTCCCAATATTCTGCATGCCAACAATAATTAATAATAATTATTTATAATTACCTCCAATACTATATATACCACCCTTATAACTAACAGTACCCTCATATTTCTATAGACGGTTAACGGTAGTACGTCGAAAATTAATTTATAAATTTCACTACATGAGACAGATAGGAAAATTTCTTGACAGTAGACAATCAGACGCTAGATTTTACAATTACAGGAAGATCAGAGAATTATTGTTCGTACTATTAAATCAGAACAAACAAGATTTTTTTTGAAAAACCAGTAATAAAAATCAGATCGCGTCAGAATTGAATATCAGCCAGAAATTCCAAGATGTCCAACGCCGGCCATCAAGAAATAATGGAGAAACTTAGAAAACACAGGGAGGTCAGAGCTATAGTAAGAGAAGTAATTAAACTGGATCGAAAAGAAGTTCAAAACGCATTAGAAGACATTCAGGCAGAGACAAACGGAACGAGAGGTGTATTACAGGATCGCTTATTACGGGCAAGAGTGCTATCGGAAACAAAGTTAGATGCACCATGGTATCCATGGGACGGCAAACCAACGATCCCAAGGCTCAGACAATTGAATGAGGAAAACCATGGAACAGAAAAATCAGATGTAGTGCAATTACTTACTCAACTACAACCAGTTGTACCACAACAACAGTATGTACAACCAAACGCATCCACGAGTATACAATACTCAGAACATGTCAAGCAGTTACTCACAGACTCAGCAGAAAAATCGCTGCATAGTAACAAATGGTTCGTAAGTCAGCACACATCAACGCTATTACACTCATCGCCAGGGAAAAAGCATATCCCTGTGGACAGCTCGTTCGCTAAAAATCTGCCAGAAATAGAAGAATTAACAAATCCAACAGGAACGAAGAAAAAAACCATATCCACGGAAGAGAGGCTAAGCGTAACCACGAGTCAAAGCGAAAAATCGGATAATGAAGAAACAGTCGAAACGCAAAGACGAAAATTAGAAAAAACAATCCACGAGTTACAGATTACAACTACAGAAACAGACACGAACAGTACAACTATTACAAGAATTAGCAAGATAAAACCATCCAAATCAAAGACGTCACAAAAACACAAGAAGTCACGACCACCGCCAAAATACAGCAGCTCGTCGGAAGAATCATCGGACAGCTCGTCAGATAGTATCTCGTCAGATAGTGATGCTCCACAATCTCACAGACAGAGAACTAACAGACGACTAGACAGAAGCCAAAACAGTATAAACGCGAAAAATCATCTCAGTCATTTACAGCTGATCAGAAACCTAAAGATCGAATATTCAGGCTCGTCGAAGGAAGACCCAGAAGATTACGGAAGAAAATTAGAAGGCATCAAAGACAGCCTAGATATTCGCAGCAAGGCCATGTTGAAACTGGTACCTTACACCTTGACTGGAAGAGCGCAAATGTGGTATCAAACCGAAAAGACAGATATACAGTCATGGAAAGACTTCTTAACCGCATTTAAAGAACAATTCTATACTTCCGCGAATACCAATGATGTAATGGATGAACTGCTTCGACGCACGCAAGGCAACGGAGAAAAGATATCGACTTATATTATGAACTTCAGACACATAGCCGATCATCTACAAAAACCAATGCCAGTCAAGAAACAAATCGCCCTACTCATCGATAGATTGCGACCAGTTTATAGAAAAGCTCTCAAAGATAAGAAGATTAAAACTTTCCACGACGTAAAGAAGTACTGCAAAGAGCTAGAAGACGAACTCGAACATGATGCCAGATACGCTCCGCCACCACCAGCAGAAAAATCAAAATTCCCAGCAGCAGCATGGTCCACCACTCCAAAACCAAAAGTTGCCGGAACAGAAGAAATAGCGGAAACCATAGAAGAACCAACCAAGGCAAAGAGAAAGAAAAACAAAAAGAAAAAACCAGCAACAACAGAGGAAGCAAAGACAGAAACACCAGTTAAGACACAAGAAGTGTGTGCAACAACTCAACAAATTCCTGCGACACATACTCAGCTACCTATACCACAGCAACCTGTACAACAAAATTTCACGCCAGCACTAAGCCAACAAACAAACCAATCGCAACAACAGGCCCAGTATTATGGACCTTGTCATGTTTGCGAAACGGTCGGGCATAGAGCAGCAGAATGTCCGAAAACACAATGCTACAATTGCAAACAATACGGACACAGAAGAAACGCGTGCAAATACCCGTTGAAACCGGCAGGCAGATGTCAGGTATGCGGTCAGATTGGAGCACCATTTAAAAACTGTAAAAACTGTGTCAAGGCCAGAGCACTGTTACAGCAGTTGCAACCACAAATATTGCCAGAGCAATCATGTCAGATCTGCGGGCAAAAGGGGGCAACGCTTCGAGACTGTCCCAACTGTGTCCACGTCAGAAAGCTTCTGGGAAATGGACAAACGGAGGCGGCAACGGGGCAGCCGACCTCCGTCTTCACACCGTGGCCCCAGTCGTAACCTGCAAAATTGACTCACATACCCGTAATCTTTCCACGGGTATGTCAATTTTGGGAGGGGGAGAGAGTGGCGAACAGCCACTAGAGAAAGTGCAAAACCAGACAGTAGCAGCCAGAATCGTCATCAACGGCCAGGCTGACCACAGTCAGGAAAAAGCACTTACGAAGAAGAGACAACAGATTAACGAGGCAAACGTGAAAAGAGGAGACGCCAAGGTCAAACCACGGTCAGACTCTATCACGAAGAAAGAAGAGACAAAAGAAGATAAAGAAGGAAATCACGCTCAAGCAAATACGGTCAGAGACGCGGAATCTAAGCCAGACGGGACGCCGGCTGCGCCAATGGAGAGTAGCGATGAAGACACGAAGCTAGAACGAGAAATCCAGCTATACAAGAAGCGAGGCTTTCGAGTAGAGAAGGAAATGATTCGTGGTCGTGGACTAGAAGACATCGAAGAATTCTCAAAAGAGAGCCTGGAGAAGATAAAAGAGATGGCAGAATTCAGGAAAGCCGAAAAGCTTATGCGGACCGAGGCGCAAATAGATCTCAGACCGGAGCCGACCATAACGTCAACTTTACCCAAGGTAGACATTAAGGACAAGGAAAAGGTCAGAAAACTAGTACAAGCCTTGGACTTCGGCGAGACCAGAGTTACGGCCAGACAAAGCGACATGGAAATCGAAGAAACGGCGAACGTGGAAACCCGATCGGAAGAAGAAGAAGAAGACGGCAGCTCCAGCGAAGATGAGGTGCACCTTATCGAAGCAAAAGAGTTGCTGGAAGACAACCAAGAGAGAATAATTCGTACAAAGATTACTGATCTGTTGGAAGAGACCGATTTTACTAGATTGAGGAAGATTGAGGTTGCGGTGGAGGCGCTCATCAATGATACACTGCCAGACGACAGAACTTCTGCACCGATAGTGGAAGCTGGAGTCGACCAGGAATCACAAGAGTCAGAAATGCCTATTGCTGGAGCCACAATAGACAATAGAGAATATATAAGAGTCGATTTAGGAGGACAAGAATACAGAGCACTGTTTGACCCAGGGGCTACAATTTCTTTAGTAGGCTCGGGAATAGCTGAGAAGTACAAAAAGAGACTAAAACCCTGCACGACGACAATCCAAACAGTCACTGGCGGACTGAATCCAGTCCTAGGATTTTTGCCTATTCATTTAGAGCTAGATGGAATAAGCGAAACTCTGAATGCCAGAGCTGTTAAAGATGTTAGACATGAAATGATATTGGGCAAAGACTTCTGCGACACATTCAAAATTGACTCAAGCTACAAAGGATGGTGGCGAGCTAATGAAGGAAAATGGAGAGAATTCGACAGACCAACAGCCAGATCCCCGTCGGTCATTATCGCCGAGAGCGCCGGTATATCCGAACTCAGCGACGAAGAAAGACAGGAAATCGAACAGCTGGTCGCCAGTATCTTACCAGAAAATTCCGGTGGAGAATTAGGTTACACCGACCTAACAGAACATCACATTCTCGTCACTGACCCCACACCCATAAGATGCAAAGCAAGAAGGAGATCACCGCGGAAGATTGAGGAAATTCAAAAGGCAGCAATCGAATTAAGGCGTTTAGGGATAATTGAAAGATCAGCTAGTGATTATTGCAGTCAACCGCTGTTAGTACCAAAGCCAGACGGTACTGAAAGGTTTTGCGTGAACTACATAGAATTGAATAAAGTAACCAAGAAAGACAGTTATCCCTTACCACAGATGGACATGATTTTAGACCGATTGCGAGCCGCCAGATATCTAAGTAAGATAGATTTGAAGCAGGCATACTTCCAAGTGAAAATGGAGGAAAGTAGTAAGAAATACACTGCTTTCGCCGTGCCAGGATACGGGTTGTGGCAGTTCAAACGCATGCCATTTGGGTTATGCAACGCTCCCAGTACTCTGCAGAGGCTGGTTGACGTTTTATTCGGTCCTGAGGACTCTCCGAACGTCTTTGGCTACCTCGACGACATCGTCATTGCAACCGACACGCTCGAAGAACATAAACACCGAGTCAGACATGTACTCACAAAACTAACCTCAGCTGGATTAAGTATCAACCCGAAGAAATGCGAGTTCTGTGTAAGAGAGATAAGATACTTAGGATTCATCCTGGACAGAGACGGACTAAGAACTGACCCCGCCAAAGTCGAACCAATCTTGAGGTGTCCAGTTCCAAGAGACTTGACAGAATTACGTAGAGTGCTAGGAATGTTCGGGTGGTACTCGAGATTCCTAGAAAATGAGTCAGAAATAAAAGTGCCTCTTACTCGTCTCCTTCGAGACCAGAAGAACTGGAAATGGGGAGAAGAACAACAAGAAGCCTTCGAGAAGTTGAAGATATCCTTGACGAATGCGCCAGTTTTAGCCAGACCAGATTTTACAAGACCTTTTACGATCCAGTGCGATGCGAGCAATTACGCCGTTGGAGCCGTTCTCACACAAGAGTTCGACGACGGAGAACATCCAATAGTTTATGTCAGTCGAGTTTTAACAGCTCCTGAAACAAACTATACGACCACCGAGAAAGAATGCCTCGCACTCATCTGGTCGATCCAAAAACTGCGACCTTACGTAGAAGGATATCATTTCACAGTGATCACCGATCATAGCGCACTACGCTGGCTCAGGTCTCTTAAAGAGCCGAAAGGACGACTAGCTAGATGGTCAATCGAGATCCAGCAATGGGACTTCGATATAGTCCATCGAAGCGGCACGAATCATGTCGTCCCCGACGCCTTATCCAGAATGATTGAGCCAGAAGTAGCGGCCACAACGACTATAGAAGACAAATGGTACATAAGACGGAAGAACGAAGTCGAACAGAATCCTTCGCATTACCCAGAGTGGCGCATCGAGAACGATAAGCTGTATAGACACAAAGAAGACCCAATGCTCGATCCGATCACGCACCCAGACGAAGGCTGGAAGTTAGTCGTACCAGAAGAATTGCGGGAGCGGGTGTTGACTACCGCACACGCGGAAATATCCGCCGGACATTTAGGTATCGAGAAGACATACGACAGGATTGCTAGAGAGTATTTTTGGCCCGGATTATTCCAAGACGTGTGCAAATTTATCAAAAGCTGCCAGACTTGCCAGGCTTACAAAATCTCACAGCAAGCTCCTCAAGGACTAATTGGTAAACGGTTGGTAGAGAGACCGTGGGCAGTGGTAGCAGCTGACGTAATGGAATTCCCCAAAAGCTCCAGCCAGAATAAGTACTTGGTAGTTTTCCAGGATCTTTTCTCACGCTGGATAGAAGTCTACCCTTTACGCCAGGCCACTGGAAAAACCATAGCCAGAGCATTTGAAGAACTAATTTTGTTCAGATGGGAAACGCCAGAGTATTTGCTAACTGATAACGGAACAGAGTTCATCAATAAACACTTAGCGGAGACATTGGAGCAGTATGGGGTGAAGCACGTGACGACTCCACCTTATCATCCACAAGCAAACCCGGTGGAGAGAAGCAACCGCACACTTAAGACAATGATCTCGTCCTACGCTACGAACCATAGTCATTGGGATAAACATCTACACGAACTAAGACACGCGATCAACACAGCCAGACAATCTACCTTGAAGACCTCACCCGCATTCCTAAACTACGGCCGACACCCGACACCGGTGAAAAGCCTAAGGACAGAATGGGAGGGGGGCGCGAAAAAGATAAGATTGGACCCGGCCGTGTGGGAGGACAGAATGAAAAGACTAGACGCCTTACGAGACTTGGTAGCCAGATACATCGACGACGAACGGGACAAACAAGGTAAACGGTACAATAAAGGGAGAAAAGTGGTAGAATTTCAGGTAGGAGACCTAGTAATGAGGAAGTCTCATCCCCTGTCAAAGGGCAATGAGAAGTTCTCCGCTAAACTCGCCCCGAAATACGACGGCCCCTTTACCATAACCCAAAAGAAATCCCCCGTTGTCTATATTTTGGAACCTCTCGAAGGTAAAAGCCGTAAAGTTGCCAAGGTGCACGTGAGTGACCTGCGAAGGTACATAGCCCCTAGGCAACCCACAACTAACTCACCTGATCCTCAATCGACCGCGATATCCCAAGTAAGTGCCTGCATGTGCCACACCAGATCTCCCAAATCCTCCGTAAGTACCTGGGGCATGGAAAATCCATCCCCAACTGTCTCAAAGAAAAATACTAATTACACTCTGATTTTAGACATGGACAACCAACAACAGCCGGAGAGGAAGAGCTGGGGAGACGAGGAGCCAGAAAACGTCTCCGACTTCCTGCCTCCCTCGCAATTCGAGGTCGAGGTAAGGCGAGAGCGGATGGCAAGAGCGGCGCACCTCCGGCTCACGAACGCCCAAGCGGCCATGGAGACCAGCGGCAACGTCGAAGAGGTGGCAGCTACCGACCACCTGGAGAAAGAACCTCCCCGACCCCAGCAGGCAGACAGTCCGATGGACTGCTGCATCACCGAGGCCGAGGAAAAAGAACTGCTCCAGGAAGTCGGCCGCCCAACGACGCCCACCGGCGCCACCACCACTCCGACGGAGGACCGACCGAGCCGGCAGTCTCCCCCGAAGATCCCGCCCAGGCAGCCTTTCCTGTGGACCAGTGCAGGACCGTTAATCCTCACACCGGCCACAGGGGCCATCCAAAGGCCGAGGTCCTTACCGCTAAGGAGACCGGCTCCGGAGTCACTCTCGACTCCCACGAGCACGATCACCTCGCAGCCAGAGCTACAGCCAGACGAGGCGCGTGAGCGAGACACACCCAGTCTGGCCATGGCTGGCTGGGGAAGGGTTGACGCCGCCGCACCGCGTCGAGTCCCAACCGCGAAACCCGAAGAGCCTATTCTCGGGGCGGTGGGGGCCGTCGCAACGAGCGGAGGCGCCACCCCAAACCAGACCCCTATCGGCCAGGCTGGGGCCGCTCCCCTCACCCCCTAACAGCCAGACGGGACAAACCAGACCCCGCGAGACAGACGAGAAGCCCCGCGCGTCGGTCGGCCCCTTTAAAAGGCCCCTACAGCCACCCGGTTCGTCCCAATACAGGGCGACACAACACCGGCGGACCACCTGCTCGCCTGGGACTTGGGCTTGGAGCCGGAGGACCTGGAGGTATAACCTAATAAGCATGTTGAATAAAATAGGTAAAAATTAAAATATTTTTCTTGTTTTTACTTTTTATTTTGTAAAAGAAAACCCTCGAAAACTTCCAAAAATATTCCTTTATAACAGTTATGACATGCTAAGTATTAAAAAATAAACAATAAAAAAAAATACAAAACTATCCCTTCCCCCCCCCTCCTCCCAACACTTTTTGTCGCCCGGGAAGAATCGTCGACTATTCCCCCACTCTTTTGATTAGAAACTTACTACTGCGGGGACGATGGAGGGGGGTTTGTTTGGGTGCGCCAAAGCGAGGGGATAACTACTCACGAATAATAAAGAGTTCGCTAAAGTTAGTCCGCTCCATGGATTAAGAGTCCGTCGTCTGCTGTTAATAAGACTAGATCAATAGATACATTTCTGATACGGTTACATGTTTCTCCTGAGTTTCGTTTAGGATGGAATGATCAGATAAAATAAGTCTAAAAACTAAAATCCGCAAGTAAGGAGTAATCGATTCGTACAAATAAATTGATGCAAAAAGATATCGTTTAAACGCGAAATGATTATTTGTATGCTCGGATGCTTGCGCCGAAAAAAGTTACTAGACAAAAGTAACTAGACAAATACCAGTTTACAGTGAAATATTGTAATTAACTTTTCGATCGTTTGTAATCATTGTATTGACGTTATCATTACATTTTCATAATCCGCAAGTAAGGAGAAAACGATTTTTGCACAATAATTCTAATTTATTTGTTTTATTATAATAAGACACCAAGTAATGTATTTAGCGCCGCGCCTGAAAAGATGATTTTTATTTTTTAATTTCTGAATAACGGTAACTCCGCAAATTAAAATTCTTGCGGAAACTATTTCTGCAAACGAGGAGAAATCATTTGAAATGATGCTAAATAATAAACAATAATAATTATTAAATTTAGGCACTAACTTCATTAGTCTAGCATTCACTAATGACGACAATCGGTCAGTGAGCTTTATGTATTTTGGATGACACGGATAAGGAGGAGGAAGAGCATACAAACAGCAGCAACTTGCCACTACTGCTCACTGCTTTCGAAGTCGAGGTTCTCAACCAGGCGGTGATGACCAACGGTGATTCATTTGTGGAGCTCTCAGCATGGGAAAAGAAGTCCCGTGCAGGATC